>VXBT01004763.1:357924-480766 GCA_013400235.1 Oriolus oriolus
TCCCGCGCCCGCCCCCTGCGCCACCCGCCAGGGAGAGGAGGCCGGGCGGCCCCGGAGCGAGGAGCGCACGCACGCACGGACCGAGAGTTGCCCCCGCCCGGCCCGGCTCGGCCCGGCCGCCATCAGCGGAGAGAAGCCGCCCGGCTCCCGCCTCCGCCGCGACATGGAGGCTGTGAAAGCCTTTAACAGCGAGGTGTGTAACCCCCTCCCGGCGGCCTCCTCTCTTCGGGGCCGGGGAGCGGGCGGGGCCCCGGCGCCTTCCCTGCCCCCTCCTCGCAGCGGGGAGGCTGCGGGAATTGGGGGTCTCCGGGGGGCCCAGTGGTGCGGGAGCGCTCCCGCAGGCCGGTCCGGGGCTCCCCCCCCGCGTCGGGCGGGAAAGGGCCGTTGTCGCTGTCCCTGGGAAGCGGGAGGGTGGAGAGGGTAATGGAGACGTCCCCCTCCCCCCCAGCTCCTTCCGCCGTGAGGCTGGGGGCGGCTGAAGGGGAAGAATAGATCTGGCGGCGGTCTGGGGGAAGGGGAGGACGCGTGAGGAGGCCGAGGAAGAGGAGGAGAAAGAGGTCTCTTCCCTGCGCCTGGCCTGCTGTGGGGCGGGTGATGCCCGGCCAACTTCACGCAGCGGCCGAGGAGGCTGCTCTGGGCGGCAGGGGGGGTTCCAGGGTCGCCGGGCACGGGGACTGTGCCCTTCCCCGCCTTCCCTCGTCTCTCCTGGCACCCTCTTCTTCCTGGCTAATTACATGTGTATCCGAACCCCGCCAGCGCGCACTTCAACACCTTGTGCAGCTAAGCTTTAAATCTCGGGAAGGGAATACAAAGGCATGGGAGGTTCGTCTCCGTCTTTGAGAGTAGTATATTCGCAGTTGTCAGGATGGAAGCAAACATTCCCTCCATGCTGCACAGAGCTCAGATCCTGCACTGAAGCACTGTGCAGAGAGCAGGCCATGGCACCCAAGAACACATACGTACATGTAGGTTGAGGTGTTCATACGGCACCTGGCTTCCCTTTTGTGCTGAGAGTTAATGTTTATTTTATTGCAAGATGGTTCTTGTGGCGACTCTGCTTTGTTGCTCTCATTGTGAGAGTTTGTATCGTTTATATTTTGAAGGTAATGTACGAGCAAGAAAAACAAATACATATTTTTCTTACGGAGTCCTACGTCTTGCAAAGTCGATTTTAACTTGTATAGACCTTAGAGAGTATCAGCTCTGGTTACAATGTATACTTCTACAGACTGCTCACATACTGAAGCTCCGAGTTGCCCTCTTGCTAGCCTCAGCAGGGATGTAGTATGGTTTTAATGATTTTAAATAATACGGTTACATTTGACCTGTGGTAGAACTGTGTGGCAACCATGTTGTTGGTTCTACAAGCACAGTAAGATAGGTTTTTAAAATGAGCAGGTACTCTCCGGTAACTCAGGAGCAGTTGTACAGCCCTTACTGAATACAATTCTAGGTGTTGCACTTTATGCAGTTTGAATTCTTAAGCTGAAGAAAGCACATTGTGGCCACTAGAAGAAAAATAAACACTATAAACTTTTATTCATATTTTATTGTTTGATTGGTGTATGTGCTTTATTGTTATGTGGGGAAAAAGAAGAATCTGGTCACAAGAACAAAAGAACTTGAGTTGTTCAGAATGTTTTCCTTCTATTACCTATCAATTGGAGCAGAAGTCTTCCTCTTCACGTTGAAAAACAGCTTCTGACTGACTTGCTGAGCACTTAAGTCTGAGACTTAAGGTGGCAACTGTGCTGAAGAGGAGAGCTTTAGATTATGCTTTAAGTTTTCTAAATGCTTAAAAAATGGTAGACAGTAGGTTGTTGGAAAAGAAAATGCAGAATATCTGGCAGTGTCATTTTAACGAACTTATCTGCTATGGTATAAATAGACAGCATCTATAATTTAACCTGTGTCTGTATTTGAATGCTGAGCTACCGTGATCGGAAGGTTTTAAAGATGCCATGACTAAAAGTAAATGGTACATCCTGAAAGTAAATGGTACAAGACTTGCTAGAGTTAAGGAATCCCAAGTGTCATCACTAGTTACTCTTAACACCTCTGTACCCAGTGTAGAACTTGACTTTAATTTAACTTTCCGTCATTGTCTGTGGTTGAACTTACTTGTACACACTTTGCAACTTAGAACTGTGAAATGATCACTATATATTTAAATTAGCTGAAGTGTATGAATCTATACGTTGCTGTTCCTAAATGGTTTTGATTAACTTACAAAATATTGGTACTTCACTTGTAAAATCCTGTTCTTTGTTTATATTATGTTTAAGGTCATGTTAAGCTCCAGAACTGACGTCTGAGTTCTGTTTTAGAGGTTTTTGGCTTAAAATAGATGTAAATTAAGTTTAGCAGCAGATGGGACAGACTAAATTGTATTAAAACTTTTTCCATACTTTCTTTTATGCAGTTTACATTCGGTTAATAATTTTACAACATTTTATGTAACTTACTGGCGAAAACCAGATGACACTTTAGAATGAACATTCCAATACATTTAAACACTCAAGTCTGCAGGTTGGGTACTTCTGGGATTGATTTTTTTTTTGGTTGATTGTTTTTTTTTAAAGGAAGGAGTTGTGTTTGGATTCTGCAGTGAAGCTAAAATAAAGGCAGCTGTCCATCTAGGGAGTATAGCTTACTCTAAAATTGTATGTGAGCTGAGCAGTATCTTGTATTGTAACTATTCTATGTGGCAGTCAGGACTAAAGTACTTAAAATAGGCTTGTCACTAATTTGATTAGAAAGAAGAATTTCAAGTTTACTTGAACAGTAACTGCTGGAAATAATAGTGGCTATTGCGGAAGTCTGTTTGGTGTCTAGTGATGATTCGTAGCATTGTCTATGCTGTACCTAATTGTATATATAAAATTAGCCCTAACATTTCAGGTCTTGGGAAAGGTAAATTTAAAGCTTAGAAATAATCAAGCTCCTAAATACAGCGTGCTCAGTATTGTTTTTGTGTAATGGTTGACATTCTATTTGATTAAAGCTGCTTGGCAAATGAAAATTGGAATAATATACAACTGACTTAGTATAGTGCTAAAGTAATTGGCAATGTTTTGTACCACAGAGTTTATCATTTGCTATAGTTGGCACCATGAAGACTTACCACTGCAGAGTCATTTTCCTCCAGGCCTCAGTTCAGGCCCTGAGTTTTTTCAGTAAAGCACAAAATCAGATTCAAGAACAGGTCTTGAGAAAAGAAAATGACTGAAGTGTTTCAAATTCTCTATATGTTCTGTAAAATGTATTTCATTAAAGAGTAATTGAAATGGACTAGATGCAAGCATGTGTGTCCTCACAGTTCCAGTGTTAAGATGACAGTGATTTAATTGCAGATGTATATAATTAAAATTCAGTATTTGTTATATAGTCAGCTCAGTGTTGAAGTCCTGCTGTCATCATCAACTCTAGTTGACCATTGTCATGTTGCTTTCGGGTACTGTACTTGAAGTTGCTTTTGGGTGCTATACTCCACAGAGTTTTCTTGCAATACTTGTCCTTTTTACAGTGGCAAGCCAAATTATTTTTAACTTTATAATGTGAAGATTGTGTTCAGAGAAGTGTGGAAAAAGGAGACCAGTGGATGTTTAAATTCTGAAACACATTTAATTATTTTAAAATTTATTTTTGTGTTACCATGTAGAATAAACGTAAATACTTTTACAGCCACATAAATAGTCATAGGATTGTAATTTATTTTAGAGGGAACGGAGATCACAAATTAATTTTTAAGTACAACACAAACTGAATATTTGAAGTTATGCTTTGTTTAGCCATTATAATTGCGTCTGTAAGAATTAAATAATAGAAATCTTGAAAAGAGCAAATTCAACATAGATATTTATTTCTTTAAAAGCTGCAGTAGTAATTCATATATCTATTTTAATTAAACATAAAGTTTCTAATAATTTAAAGTTTGTCAATATCCTACTCAATACAGGCACACATCTCTTCATGTATGAGCTTCATCAAGTCTTGCTGTTCATGATGTTTACTGATATTTTTGGGTTTGCATTCTTTTTAAAAACAAAGCAAAAATATCTCCTGCTTAAGCTATGCATGCTTTGGTCAAATCATTGAATATTGTTTTCATTTTGGGTTGCTGAGACTGGTACTTGCATCTTTGATTTACAGCCATTTAGAAGGTTAGTAATGGTAAAACCTACTCAGGAGAGTTAGATAGCATATATCTAGATTTGTAATTTACATTGTTGAATCCAATGCACAATAGTTGTTAGCATCCAGTGCTACAAATCTCAGCTGTATTTGTATTTGTCAGGCAACACAGTGTATTATGACATTGGATAGGCAATTGAGAAAAGAACAATTGTATATTTAAAAAAAGGTAAAATAGAATAAGGCAAAACTGGGCCCTTGAAACTCAGGAACAAGAAAGTCATGTGTCTTCTGATTCCTTGTTCAGTTGCGCGTGTCTTATATGAAAAGCTCAGTTCCTCTTGTCTGTACAGTTGGGTGCTGATACTTTCATATACAAGGGAATTGAATAGAAAACGAAGTGTGGTCGTGAAGACTTGGAATATCCTACATCTTAAAGTGTTTAAAGATGAGGATGCACGTAAAGTGCTGTAAGGTTAAGGTAGTGATTACAGTTTGTTTAAAGTGATGTGGGTTCCTGTGCCTTTTCTCTTGTTACTCTAAATATCTTCTACTGTGTGAGCGTCGTAATTAAAACTTCTGCAGCATTGCTAGGTTGGTGTTCAGCTGTTACTGATGATGAAAATGGTTGTCCTTGCATAGTTCATCTTAAAGTACACTCAGCTTTTGGTGTGCATAATGGTTTTGAGAGTGAAATAAGATGATGTGTAAAGTGGCTATTGCTACTTTTAGGTTCACTTGTCTTTCTGAAATTGATCAGTGGTAGGGACATAGCAGATGCTGATAACTGGTAATGCTGTTGTCTCTGTAAGTTGTTTGCAGTTCATTTTATGTTGGCCACCTTTTTCATGGCAATTCTTTGGAAGGTATGTTTTCAGGGTCGATGAGGAACAGTTCAGTGGTCTACAATTTCAGAAATCTGACCCTTGGAAATGACCCACCTTTTAAATACTGAGCGTTGGAGTATGGGTGCATAAAAGTACAGAAGGCTAAACCAAATATTCTATTTCCAACTACTTTATCTAAATAACATATTCTAAGTCAGTGTGGTAGCTTTTTCATGAAAGAATGCCAGTTGTTGCTAAAAAAAGCTAAATGAGATGCCTCATGAAGATGCTAAATAGAGATTGATGCTGAATAGCTGGGGAAAGGGGGGGGGGGAAAGGGATGCTTTTTAAAATAAGCAGCCAGGGTTTTGATTATTGCAAGTAGATACTAGCAGTTATGTTAAGGACCAGTGAAAAGACATGTAAGCTACTCCCTGTCAAGATATTTTTCTTGGATTCTGCTGCATGTTTCATGTTGGCCAAAGCACCTGAACACATCTGCAAGGTTGTTTTTTTTTTTTTTTGCCCTAGCAAAAAAAATGAGAGACAATGAGAAAACCTGTATCTGTTTTCTCTTCTCTGTCACTATGTTTTACTAGCCATAAAAAAGAGTATGACCTTCTTTCATATCCTTTGCTATTTGAAGGACTCTGCAGCTGTGATAAGTTTAAAGCCTTCTTCCTTTCGTTTATCTGATACCCCATATATGGTCTGATGCTTGTAAATTTTATTGTACCAAATTGGGATGTAAGCTTCTGGTTTACTTTTGTCTTTTGTCAGAAGAAAAAGTGATATGTGCTTCTGCATGTGGACATTCATACATCTGGAAAGTTGTTTTTGTTTTTCATTCTTAACCTCTGGGGTGGATGTGAAAAATGTCTTCCACTTTATTTTGCTGTATAATTCTGGAGTATTTCTCAGAGAAAAAAACATGAATATTTGTATGAATTCCCTTAAGATGCATCAAAATATATAAGAATTTGTTAGCTTCCTGTTTGCTGTCAGGAACATTAGGAGCAGCACCAGTGAAATGTAGGTATTTTACTGTGTTGTTTCCCAGCAAGAGTTGAACTTTGCTGGCTCTCAACTATTTTTTTAAAGAGTGTAGGGAAAGAAAGTCCTTTGCTCTTCAAGATACAGTAAATATTAAATTGATGTTCACGTGGCTAAATGTCTCCATGTGTGCTGAATAAATATTTGCAATTTTAATATCACACTTTTAAACACTGATCTGACCTTAGATTTTCACCAGCCATGGAACCTTGACTTCTGGGCTTGTAAAGGCATGATCATGCAAGTGTGTGTTAAAGGCCCAAAATGTTAGGGTTTGTTTTTATTTTGGCGCATGTCTTGCTCAAGAACCTAATTTCTTTAGTGAAATAGTATAGGACAGACATCAATAGGTTTTCAGTCTTAGGTACATAGACTTTAAATTTGTTCCTAAACTGTGATTTAGATTAGATCCTTGTGAGCCTGGAATGGTTGTGTAGATCTCCAGGTTCTGCAAACCCTCTGGAGTTGTAACTTGATAGTTGTCAGTATCGATCCTACTTGCTACTTATTTGGAGAGCAGTGAGCCATTTTGTGGTTTAAACAAATGCCCTTCTGATCCCTCGTAACTTCAGATCCTTTGATTGTCACCTGCTTACCAAGATTATACCTGGGGCTACAATCTTTGACAGAGTACTTGAAATTATCTTAACAAGTCTCATTTGAGTTTGCCACTATTTGAGTCATGCCCCATCCTTGGAAGTGTTCCAGGCCAAGTTGGATGGGACTTAGAGAAACCTGGGCTAGTGGAAGGTGTCCCTCTCCATAGCAGAGAGGTTGAAACTCGATGACCTTTAAATTCTCTTCCAACCCAAGCCATTCTATGACCAACAGTCTGATTTCCTGTGGCAGTTGTAGAAGTGGAGTCTGGTAATCCAGATGGCTTTCTTACAGGAAAAAAACCATTCAGAACAAAAGCTTTTGATACGGCAGGTCTTTAAATACTCTAAGGTACTTAAATTACTCTCATATGGATCCTTTTTCATTTAGGAAGAAGTCTTCTATTTTCTAGTCTGTAAAATTGGTTCATCATTTTACCTCTGGACGGCCACCAAAATATTCATCCTGAATGGCTCCTTCAACCTTGGTTAGAGCTCACATTCATGGCCTCAGCAAGCACTGGTGTAACTCCATTGTGAGGCCTGGGACAGTGGTGCATAATTGGCTGTTCATATGTGCATCCAGATTTCTGTGATCTTGGCTTTGAATGAAAAAGTTCAAAACAGTATTGGTCCTTGTTCCTGTTTTGGAACTTTTCATAAGTTGCATGTGTATTTCTGTTCTACCATTTCTTCACTTCTTTGGAGCTACTTTTTTGCAGTATTCTCCGGGAGCACTGTCAACAGCAGTAGTCAGGTAGGTAATTTTATTAACCTTATTCAGCATCTGCTTCTACACTTAAGGGTACATGTTCTTTAAGGCAAAAACACAGTATCTAGCTACTGCTGTACTAGTACTCATTTTACCTGCTCTTGCCATATGTGCTGATCAAGAGGAAACATTTTTATAAATAGACTTTAAAATGAATTGTTAACATTTGGAGGAAGTAAGAAGAAATGAAGGCATTGTTGCTGTGACCCTCTCTCAATCAGATTTATCCATACTAGAAGTGTATATTTCAGAAGCCTGATGCTTCTGCTGTTAGGCTTTTGGCGAGTGAGCTGGCATTTGTACAAAAGTGACTACTATGGATATACAACAACTTAAAATTTTCTTTCCACTTCTTTTTGCAAGAGTTTGCCTACATAGCTGGTTTTACTGAGTACAGTTTTTGATTGCATGAGGTTGTTCTTTTCTCCTGTCTTTGGTTATATGAGTGGGTGGCTGATGCTTTGACATTCAGAAATAAAACACATGTGTTTCATTTACCAAACTACATGTGTGGAAGGTGAGGCTCGGTACTCTTGTTAATGTGGTTGCTGTTGATGGTTTTGAGGGTTGGCAGAGAGTGTTCTGGTTCCCATTTAAAATGAAGGCACAAAAGATGTGCCCCAAAGAGGAATGGCAGAGCTGAAATCCAGGAGGCAGTAGTAGCAAGGAATGCTGGTTTGGGTGGATGGTGGTTGAGCAGTAAAACAGTGGAGGGTAACAACACCTGAGAGGTTGAAGCCACTTATTTTGAGCTTGTTTATTATAGGATGCTGTTTATAACATTTGTTGTGAAAGATTGAAGCAAATAGTGCTTTATAAAAAATTATAACAGCTGAACAAGGTGCACTGCCGTTATGCAAGGAAGTGAATAGCTGTCTTACATATTTGAATTGGAATTTATTATTGAAATAGCATGCATTTTTGGGAAAGGTAATTTAGAATATCTGTCATGTTGTGTGGTTCAGTCTAGGGCTCAGTGTTTCCAAATAATTAGTTTAGAGTTGAGTGGTAAGGGTTTCCTTATTTTTTTTTTGTTCTCCGTCTTCAGTATTTATTAGTTACTTTCAAAAACTTAAGTAGAGTTAATTATGTGCATTCTTTGCTTTCCACCACTATTATTCTATAGTTTGTTTTGTCTCTCTAAAGTGCAAAATACTGTGAGTTGCTCTCACTATAAAATGGTTGGTTTAAAAATGTTGGCCTCGTGACAGGACTTTATGGAGGTCTCAGTGCATAACTTAGAAATTAATATGACACATAAAAATGCAATTCTAATATTTTGCTACTGATGTGATTGCAGTTTTAAAAAGAGAAATAAATCATGCTTATAAATGTTTTTGGCTTTTTCAGAGGGTAAGTCCAAAGAGCTTAGAATGTATTAACCAGATTGTTGGAAGCCAGTGGAAAGACCTGATCAAATCAAAGTCTTTCAGAATACTGAATCCCCTGCACATATTAATAAAACAGAAGGGGTTCTCATGAAAAGGAATAGCTTCAGGTAACATGTGGATCTTCATAACTTGGTTACCAGATATGCAGTAGAAACCACTTGCTTCTTAATTTTCACAAGAGTGAAGTGGAGCACTTGACCACTTAACAGGAAATGAAGACCATTTATATGACAAATATATTGGTTGGAGAAATCCAATCCGGTACAAACTGTGATTATTTTATTTTTTAAATTTTAAATCACTAAGTTTCATTTTGAATGCAGGGGTTTCAAACTATATCCAGAGAGATATTTTGAAATCAACACAACAAGACAGTTTTTGTCATGAGCTCTAAAAACAGTTGGCAGAGAAAATGTGTGAGTCTGATTTTCAAAATGTTTAAGATCTGTTCCTATATTTCATATCTCAGAACTGGAGAGGTGTGATTATAGTTCGGCTTCTCTAAGGCTTTTAACTCCATGTTGTGCCACACTTTACCAAACTAGTGTATTGGAGCAGAGGATACTTCTCCAGTGTGGGCAGCCCCTAAGCTCACATCTGGAAATCTGTGGAGACTGGCATTGTGACAGAAGCTGATCCGTTTTCCTCTTGGTGATCTAGAATTAGCTATGTAATAATGATAAAATGTTAATGATGGAAATTAGCCGTATGGCAGGAAACATGAGAAAATTGCATGAGGTGAAATGCTGCTGTTATTTTCTTTGTTTTCATGGGTGTTACTCTTTTATCTGGATCTTTTGATCAATCTTTAGTTTCTCTTGTTGGGAGTTCAGGCATTGGTGAAGTGCTCACTCTTACCTACCTATTTCATTTGGTCCATTTGGGTCTTTCTAAGCTTTTTGTTCCCATGCAGTAAATGCCTCAAGTTACTATGAAGAGGAAAAGGGGAATTGTATTTTATGACTTATAAATGGCTGAGAGCAAGTGGAGTATATTCTAGAGACTACCGGAAGTAAGCATCTGTTTTGCAGTTAGGTGGAGTTCAGGAGAGTGGAGTGAAATCCAGGTGATTTATTTAAATTCCAGTTTTATGTTCATATTTGTACAAAGCAGACTGTACCAAGAGAACTTAGAAGCTCTCTTTGAAAGGAGTAATGGTGAGGGTTTAAAGAAGATTGTAAATGGGGTGGTGGCTCAAATATGTGAAAATTAAAATGGAATTTTGTCATTCCATCTCCAATTGTTTGGGTTCAGTAAACTTGAAAGTCATAATT
The DNA here is from genome assembly GCA_013400235.1 of Oriolus oriolus. Lineage (NCBI taxonomy): Eukaryota > Metazoa > Chordata > Aves > Passeriformes > Corvidae > Oriolus > Oriolus oriolus. The sequence goes on from VXBT01004763.1 coordinate 367,972, forward strand.
GTGTTTCCTTAAAAGAAGTAGGAGAAGCACTACGCAAATACAGTGTATTGTGGTGGTAGCACCTGACTTCTGGTGTGCTGGTATGTGATGGACTGGAGGGACTGCTGTATTACCTTTGTGTCTTACTTCACTTAGTTGCTTGTACAGTAGTTGGCATGAATATTTAAATGTCCTCTTTAAATGTAAACAGCGTTGTATAATACAACTGATGTATAGGGAGGGGCTGAGTTTTTCATGTGAGTGTCCTTGATTGCCTTAGAATTTTTTTTAAGGAACATGCACTTAGATATCAAGAAAATTGACTGTTATTTTATTTGTTAATTTGTTACTTGTTAATAAAAACCACGTCATGCACTTTGTTTTTGTGAACAGTTGTATTGAGGTAGTTGCTGTTGTTTTGCAACCCTCTCGGTCTGTACTTTTTTGATGTTGGATTTTGGCAACTTGTACTGGTTGATTACTGGAAGAATAGAATTTTTTTTTTTCCCTCTAAACTGAAATACCATATGCTGAAAGAAGCATCTATCATTCTGGTCATCCTGCATGCACATCTATAGTATATATTTTAACATTTATGTGCAGCACAGAGAGAAACAAAGTGCTGACAGGGTTTAAATAGCAGTTCGCATAGGTAGGTCCTACTCAGCATCAAGTTAAAATCCTAGTCACTGAGAGATGAGGGCATGCAATTTGAGCAACTTTTCCAAGAAATTAAATTTCAGGAGACTGTGTGAAATCTAACCTAATAGAAATTTGTTGATAAGCATCCTTTTTTTAAAGCAATAAGTGACAATACTCTTTTCTTGTTCTTTACAGTGTGGTGATATTAATATTTGGTAAGCAATTCAGTGACTATTTCTGTATGTACAATTGGATTTGATTTATTTTAATGCTATTGAAATATGAAAAGAATTAACCTAATTTATTAAAATAGTATGTATTTGGCTTGACTTCTACGTATTTATTTTCGGGTTTTTTGCATTGAAATTGCAGATAATTCTTAGTGTATATGATGTCTGGTTAGTGTCAGGTCATTATTTGATGTCTTTTTAGTGTTGTGTCCTAGGCCAGAGAAAACTTTAAAGGTATTTCTGTAAAGAAGTTTGTAACTGATATCCCTCACATTGGTCATAATCTCATACTTAAGAGATGGTCTGAGTCCTGGAGTATCAGCATCAAAATGTTTATTCTCTTAGCTGCTGTATCAGTGTTGTAGAGATTTGTCTGTGTGAATATCTGTTCCTTTGTATCACATGAGACTAGAGTTGTTCACAGCTTTCAACCCTTCTAGTGGCAAAATCATACGAAAAATTATTTCCTAGCTGCTTTTCTTGTCTTTATAGGATGTGGCAGAGGTATAAAAAGAAAGGATCTATTATTTATGAAGCTTTTTTAATTTTAATAAAGTTAGTACTTTTTTCTATTTTTTTATTCAAAATTTTGGTACAGGAGCAGCTGTCTGGCTTTTTTGCCTATTAAATAAGAGCACTGAGAGATGTTGGAAATAAGTGCTGAACTTTTTAGAAGTGCAGTGTGCCATTGCCTTCCATGGATACACATAGTAATTTGCTCTGTAAGCGACTGCCCATGCTCGGGGGATGTAAGTTCATGTGTGTGATGTCTCATCTTCACTTGAGAAGCTTTAGGCTGTAGCTCAGCCTTGTGTAGTACTGCCTGGTAAACTACAGCTATTTTGCTTTTTACAGGTATTTACAGTAGATTTCAGTTTAAGTACTTCTTTAATTATGGTTGTAATGATAAAACTATTGTTTACATTACTGAATGATGAAAATTGAAATATGCTGATAAATTCCTTTTCAATAAGCCTTCTCTTGAAGACCACTTTTCTTAATAGAATTAAAGAAGAAAATACAGAGCAGAAATTCACTGCTTTATGTATAGTACCAACCTGATCTTTTACGTTTCCCCCAAGTTCCAGCATATAATTCATGTAGCTCATAAGATCTTCATGCAAGCCTGTATTTTTTTCTCCTAGGTTTGAAAGTAGGACTTGGTTTATTTAAAATTATATTGGGAGAAAGGAGTATTAACAAAGCTGTTAACCTTTATGTAGACCGGAGTATTGCCTTATATGTAGTGTCTTAGCTCTTGCCATCATTACTTTTTGCTGTACAAATCATTATATTGTTTTATCAGATAGAGGAAAATACAGAATTGTGAATATAATTGGCTTTAATTGCTAGCCCGGTCCTGATACATTGATGTATATTTCTGTAGGAAACTTATGTAGCTTGTTGCACTTGAACCTCTTAATTCTGAAGGAAGTGCATGAGGAAAAGGCACTTTTCCCATTGACCAACAAATGTATACAAAATCCCTGTGAGGACAATTCCCCATCTATTTCCAGATAATAATGGTTGAGTGCAACAGTGAGAGTGGTATGGAAGAAGTGCTTATTTTAAAATCTGAGTCTTGAGGCTTTTTTGGATTTTTTACCCAATGTAAGAATACACAAGATGCCTGAATTGAAGGCGATGAGAAGCAAGTAGAGGAATTTGATTTTTTTCAAAACGTTATGTAGGTGGATATGATGAAATGAGGAAAATCTGCTGTGACTTTTATGAAAGAAAATAATTTGTCATGTATGTATGAGAGTTCTTTGAGAGAATTAGGAAGCATGTGGGCAAGGAAGAATCAGGTGGTGTTACTTGGATTTCCGAAAAGTATTAAGAAGATCCATTCCCAAAAGTTTGAGAAGAAGCTGAATTGCAATGGAGAGTGCATCCTTACATTGATGAATGACTGCTAAAAGGGATGATGGGGGAAAAGTTCAAATATAGAAATAAATTGTTGCCTTTTTTCATGATGGAGTCTTACGAGGCAAAAAGTTTGTTGATGATATTAAGTTATGCAGGATGTTGATGCTGAAGGGATTGCAAAAGGGCATTGCTGTACTGTTAGATGGCAGCCTGCGGTTTCATAAAGTTAAGTGTGGTGGTGCAGGTTGGGTAAAGAGTATGAGAAAGGCAACCCTGGCTTTATGGGCACTGAAATTACACCATTTGTTAATTCATAAAATCCTGCAACTGAAATGGAAAAGCCTGTTTAAAGATCAGCAGTAGTCAGAATAGCAATTAAGAGTCCTGGAAATTAGTAGGAAAGAAATAGAGATTCACTATACTGCCTAGAACGTTTTGTCTTGCTCCATGTGCTGTCTGGTTTGTACCTCACCTCGTAAGACCATGTTGGCAGAACTGCATCTACAGAGGACAGAAGAGTCAAAGAAATGGAACAGGTCTGTATATGGAATTGTTAAATATAAGTACTCTTTTCAGGCTAGAACAGAGATGACTGGAAGATGAGGGGATAGGGGTCTGTTGTACTGAGAATACAGAAGGGGCAAATCACTGTGTTTTCCAGTGCAGAAGCTAAGTAAACCCAGTGTCACTAATGAGCACAGGTTCAAATCCAAAAAGGAGAGTGTCTTTGCACTGGTTTTGAGTAAACTATGCACCTTTGCTGAAAGATGTTGCACGTGCTAAAGGTTTACATGTACTGAAAAAAAAAATAAATTCGAATTCCCTTTATGGATGGAATTCAGAGATTTTTATGAAAATATCCATTGTTGCTGTCTCAGGGATCACTGAATTGTAGTTTGCAGGTGGCTAAAATAATCTGCAAAGAAGGTATCACTAGAAGAACAACTGTATATTATGCTTCATAAACATCCTCTGTCGAAGGTTGTTTCTGTTAGTTTTTTTCTGAACTAGTGGCATCTTCTGAAAGCTACACATTTTCTACCATGCCTTAGCATGAAGAAAAGGAGGAGCAGTAAGGAGACAACAACCAACCAATTCAAACTTACAGCAACTTTATTTTTACAATTCAGACAGTAACAAAACAGGCTTAGAAATAGTCTTAGAATCCAGTTTTAACACTACTACTTTGATCATCTTTAAGACTTCCAATGCTATCTGTATAATAAGCTGTTATGTGCTTTACATGGACATTTGGCTGTCATCTGATTCTTACTTTGCAAGAACATGACCCTGAGAATTGCTTTCATTGAGACAGATTTTTGTAGTAAGTATATCTTTGTGGATTCATTTTGTCCCTGGAGTGCCATTCAGATTCAGGTCTTCCCTGTAAGGTTTTCGTGTGATTTATATTCAGCATTTAATTAAACATGCATACTTCTATCAAAGGTTTACTGATTGTCCCCCACCTAATTATCAAAATGCCAGTGTGTGTAGGATATGGTTGGATGGAATTGTCGTACAGGAAACCAGTGAAACGACTTCCCCCCACACAAATTCACTGTTAATTTAATCTGGTGTTTTCTTTAGCTATGAATGGGTTGAGAAGATTAATGTTCATTTTTACTTTGTAGTTTCCTGTATTGTTGGCAGTGTGTTTGGAGCTGAGCATGTTCAGTCATCTAGAATGCTTGAGGCAGTATAGAATCTTGTCCACAGCTTTCTAGAATAAACTGGTAGATCATTAAATGTTCACTGACATTGAAGCCAAATGTATGCTAATATTAAATGTGCTGACTTGGAAAAAACACTGGTATTTTTTTACAGTAACTTGAAAGTATTCTCTTTACTTTGGCTATGCTTTTTCTCTCAATGGAAAATAAACTTATTCCCAAAAGGTCATATGGGAATCATGCATTAATGCTCTTTCTAACTTAATTATTTAACACTTGTTTTTCCGAAACCTGAGCTAACACTTTAAAAATGGTTTACCCTACCAGTACACTCAGACTCTTTGTGACTTGTCACTGATTGTGTAACACTTGCCTCATCCCCCACTGTCCTCCCCTCCCCATTCTGTAGAATTTTAGTCTTTGTTTCTTCTTTATCCTTGTATGATAATGCCATCTGCATTTAGAGGGGGAACATCTCACCTTTAATGTTCTGAGTAATGTGCCATAGTTCAAGAATGGACTTTGTATAAATTTTTAATGGATATTTGCAGTTCGTTTTTTTTTTTTTGTTTTTTTTTTTGTTTTTAAATCAGGGTTTAACCTTTCAGTTTATTCCAAGGCACTCCATCTTTCAGTTTATTCCAAGTCACTTTCATCTGCATGAGGCAGCATTCTCCCAGATGTTGTGTTTGTGTTGTGGTGACTGCTTAGGAGAGTCTTTGTGTCAGAGTGACTCTTGGGTGAGTACATAGATCACTGGAGCAGTGCTCTTTTCCAGCAGATATCAGGAGACTGTTTCTTCTCCCGAGATAGTAGGATAGATGGGAGATAAATTTGGGGTTGATTGAGATAAGTGTATTCTTTTTCTGGTCAAAATCAGTTACTAAACAAATAGGAAAAATAAATTGATCCATCAACTTGTAAGGTGGTTTTTAAATTAGGTTTTGTTGTGTATGTACATCATCAGCAGGTGATAGATGTGCAATGCTGGGAGAGAAATTCTTAATGTACATTTTAAAAAGAGACTCCACAAACTGTGGTGCTTTCCACAGCAGTGCCTCAGATTTCAACAGCAAATGTCTGTACTTACTGGGTTTTCACATAAGAAATGGTACAAATACTTCCACTTTACAAATCCTTATGACAGGGAACTTAGGAAGATAACTAAGAAAAAACAAGTTTAGTTCATGGTCAAATATCTTTCAGTAGTAATCAGACATTTAAAGATACTGATCAGTTTTTGTCTTTTTGAGCAAATGCTTCATATGAGTTGACGTTTATCCAGAAAAGCAGTAAGTGGCTAGTAAATGGCAGATTTTCTTCGTAATTCACAGAATCATATGGTAGCTCAGCTGTAAAGCACGTTTATTTGAAGTTGCCGTAAGGGTTTCTGTCTGCTCCCTTTCTTTGTTATTCCAACTTCTAAATGTGAAGTAGTCTGTTTCAAAACCTCTGAAACTTCTGGTTTCATCTGGCACTTGAAGATTACAGTGTTTCACTTTTGACCCTCTGAAATGAACTGTATTTCTACTGTGAAAAAAATCCAGCTGCTTGGTGTGATAAGGCTCAAACTTCATTTGAATAAGATCTTTTATATGGACAGCTACATTTTATACTACCATACAGATAGGTGACTGTAATTTATACAGTTATTTAAAAGAGTGGGTGTGTTTCATTATGGTATCAGGGCACAGACTTAGCAAGTTCATGGTAACAGTTCAGGTTCCCACTGAGGTATGCCAGAGCTGCCCTTCCAGGCTAAGGACAACCATACTGGGTGGTCTGGAACCACATCCACCAGGCAGACTCTTGCTCGCTCCATGCTCATCTCATGTGGCGTGCTCCTCGGATCCCATCCTTCCCAGTTGATCTTTACTACTGAGGTTGTATTGACATATGCCTCCTCTTAGTAATCCTGTTCACCTGCTGAAGAACCTTTGTTCTTTGCTTAAAAGCTTCTCCACAGTTTTAGTTATCTCTAATGATTTCATGCTAGCCATGGAGATTATAGAGGCGAGAGTGCCCTGTAGATTAGTACTATCACCTAAATAATGTGGGTCTGAATGTCCATTTACTGCATTTACTACTGAGATTTTTCTGGTTTACTCATGAGTAGATGTCTTCAATGCAATCTCTCACGTATCAGCAGATCTCTTTGCTGGATAGCAATAGCCAGCTTCAAAGCTGGTGTCCACTACTTCCTGTGTACCTGTGCTTAATTTGTCTGCCTGACTATTACATGGTAGTGTCACCGATGTTCCTCTTCAGCTTTTGACAGTCTGACTTTGTCCTAACCAGAATATAGGTGACAGTGGAGGCGCAAATGGGCTCTATTGGGACTTCCCTTTACCATGTACCAAATGACTGTTCATTCAAATTGTTTGCTGGCTGTATTTAAAGAATAATTGGTTGGGTTATTTGTTATGCAAGAGCCTGTTTAGGACAGCTTAGTTTCTTCGGAGCCTTTTGTGAGAGATCTTTGGTAAATGTGTTTTGGTAGTCCAGGTGGTCTCACTGTGCTCTTAGAGTCTTTCAGAGAAGAACGGAAGTGGCTTTTCCTTACAACAGCTGCATGTTCTGTGTGTCCACTAATGCTTTTCCTTACAACAGCTGCATGTTCTGTGTGTCCACTAATACTTTTATTTCAAATAATTTATGCTATTTTTCTGGTACAAACATTTAACCTAACTGATCCATTGTTTCCTAATTCTCCCCCTGAACCCTTGTCAGAAATTAATGTTGCTTTTCCTGTCTTTCAGAGCTGTAAGATTGAGACTGTTTTAAATGAGAGTTCATGAATCACAGCTACCAAGTCTTTCATTCTTGAGTTCTGTTCTAATACTTTGTTATTGTTCACATTGTGAAAATTTACCTTCATCTAAACACACTTCAGGAGGATTTTGGTGTGGAATCAGTTTTTCCTTAGTGTGTAGATCTAAAAAAAAAAAAAAGGGGGGGGGAGGTTCTTTTTCTGTAGGGCTTTATCTCCTATGAGTCCTTCTGTAAGTGCTGATTGTCCTGGAGAAGCACTTTGATAGATTTGCTATTCCTTCTCTCTTCTGAAAATGCTGATTTTCATGCTTTCTCGTGTTTGTTTCTCAAACTTGATTGCGCTATCTTTTGCATGTACATTACCAGCCAGATTTTATAGTCACTCCCACTCCTCCCCATCCCCTTTGAATATTACTACTGATTTGCTCAAGTGTATAATTTTATTTCAAAGAGTTTCCTTGACTTTACTATTTAGCTGTATTGCCTTTTTTGTTTTCTGGTTTATTTAAAGACTTCGTTTATGTGAGGGCAAGCAGTTACCTTCTGCAAATGAGCATGACTTACAAAACTAAGAGCAGGAAATAATGAGAGCAAACTGGTTTAACTAAACATCTATATGAAGGCATAGAGGAAAAATTGAGCTGGGATATAAGCACGAATTTTAAAAACAATACATGTATCTCTAACTCCTTATTCTTCAAATTCCAAGTGTCTTAAAAAATCATCTATGCTGGATCAAAACCAGAAGTTTTCATTACTAGAGAGGCAACCAAGTCTTGCTTCACTAGTCAGCCTAACAATAGAGAAAATGGGTTTGATGGAAGGACTGTTTGATGGATAAAGAGCTAGCTGGATGTCAGCGTCGAAAGAGTTGCAGTTAATGGCTACACCGTCCAAATGGAGACCAGTATTAAGTGGTGTCCCTCGGGTCCACACTGGGATAGATGCTATGTAATATCTGTTTTGATGACATAGACAGTAGGATTGAATGCAGCCTCAGCATTGAGGTGCATTTGATACACGTGAGGGAAGGGATGACAGCGAGGAGCCTGACAGGCTTGAGGAGAGAGCCCATGCAAACTCCGTATTGAGCAAGGCTGACTGCATGGTCCTTCTGCACCTGGGTCAAGGCAATCACCAGTTTTTCCAAGTGAATAAACTTTTCAAAATGAAATGTTTTACAGTAAATGAAAAGCTTCTTGAAGACATTTAAGGAAAAATAATTTGGAAGAGTGTTTTCTTTTCTTGGCTTCTTCCAGGTATAAATTTGGGATCTGGATTTTTTTTTTAAATAGCTGTTAGAATCTCTAACAGGTGTAACTATTGTCCAAAAAGCCTCTCTCTGCAGAAGTACTGAGTTTTACTCTTTTTATTGGTTCCTTTCCACCACCACCTTTACCCCTTGAATGATCAGTCCTTAAAGCTAAATTTGCCTCTTTGCTACCTGGAATAAAGTAACGGGATGTTAGCAACAGCCCATGCTATCCTGTTGGCTTTTGGCATATTCCTGGTAAGTGGTGTTTTCTGACTGCACACAGCTGATGTCTCAGCATCAGTTGTGTGCAACAATTCCTTGTTTCCCGGCGCTGTGTAGTTGATACGTTGAACTGCCCCATTAGAGCCTGGATTATTTCAAAGCTGGTGGCCTGGTCAGGTGTGGTCCCTGTGAGTATCTGTGTGAGTCAGTGGTTCTGCCTCCTTACAGCTGTGTGTGTTGTAGGGGAAGGAGCTCCTGTGCCAATCTCATCTGGGATTGTTTTTAGATTGGCAAGGTGGCTTCTTGAATCTAGGCTGATTTCACACATGTACCTGTAATTGTTTTTGCTTTTACTAATTAGTGTTTCAGGCTTGAGAATACTGACCAAGAATGCCCAAATTGACTCTGCTAAGAAACAGTATATAAGCAGATAGTTTCTGATGCTGTAGTGTCCCCAGAAGTGGTTTAGCTGTAGTTGCACAACATCCATCCAAACAGTAGCCAGGATGAGTGATTACATTTTGGTAATTACTTGTGAATAACTGGAAGCTGAATAGTTAGCTATAAAACAGAGAAGAAACTGATTGGAGACTCTTGGGGTTTTGCCTCTTTTCCCCCTTTCCCCCATGGTGGTGAAGAGTGTTCATATATCTGCAATTTAGAAATGTATTGTTTTTTGTTGTGTGAGCAGCATGTAAATTATTCAGAATATTTTGCAACAGCAATTAGCATTAGTGAGAAGTAGTAACAGTTGTTTTAAAAGTGGATGTCTAGCTGTGAACTGGTTATAATTTCACAGTTTTAATGGAAATCCTTTCAAGCTGAGAAGACAGACACTTATGCTTGGAAAAACCAATTTTTTTCACTTTGTGTTTTGACAGCTATAGGAAGTTTTGGTTAAAACTGGTTTTGACAGTAAAGGATAGAAAAAAGGCACCTCATGTTTGGAAGGAGAGCAAATCCTTGTCTCTTGGAAACACAAGTATGATGAAAGAATATCTACTTGTTATCTTCAGTGATAAATTATTATAAGCAACTTGGGGAACATGACCTATATTTAAGATTGTCTAATCCTTTCCACTGTGTGATCCTGTTTACTCTTACAGTTTGCTTTATTAAATATAAACAATTCTGAACTATGCTTTCTGAGCTACCAGTTTGCCACAAATTGAGCAAATATTAGGAAGTTAAAGATATTGTAAATATCTGTATGTATATTAATCTGGTTCAATATATTGCATTTCTCAGGCTATGTAGGAGAGGAGAGGGGGGTTTTGGCTTTATTTCTGTTTCAATTAGTGTTTTATGGAAGAACTCCAATTCTTCCTGTCTCTAGGAAGGAAATAAAAATTTCTTTATGGATGGTCCTTCCTATTATCAGAACTCCATTTTTGAACTAACATGCTTCTAAACTTGTGTTGTAAACAAAAAAAAAAAAAAAGTAAGTCAAGAATGTCCTTGAATCTGGTTTGGCATTTTGTATCTGGTCTTTTTATGTCTGAAAGTTGCAAATACCAGCCAGTCCCTTCTCTTATAACACTTAGAGGTGAAGGAGAAAAGAGCAGCATTTTGTTTAAAATCATATATTGTGGATAATTGGAGATTTTCACAGCAAGTGAATAGCCTTGGGAAGGAGTTGTTTCTAATTACCACCCATCAGTCATAGCTATGAATTTAGTTAGTGTAAAGTTTCCCTGTGTAGCAAATTTCTGATGAATACCTGTCATGCTGGATTGCTTTTGCTGGGAGATGTATGTACCAGTCAAATGAATGGAGTTAGTACTGCATCCAGGGACAACATTGTTGCAAAACTTCACTGCCTGTGTGCTGCGGTTGTTTTGCTGGTTAGGTATTAGTGAAGTTAAGAAGCTGTGGTTGAAATTGAGAGCGCAGCTGGATTTTTGCTTAAGTATTTGTAATACTTCTGATATATTACTTTCCTGAGTTCACGCAGTGAGTGAATGAAGTCTATACTTTTTGCAATCTGTTTTAAGTGGCAAAATTGCTACATGCTCATGCTCACTGGGCTTGATTTTGTTGTTGTTGTTGTTTGTTTGTTTAATGGAAAATGAAAAGACTTGATTCAGCAGGCATATGATAATGAATATACTAAGTTAAGATTTTGTTATGCTTCCATAAAGGTATTCAAGTATATTAATGTCTTTGCCCTGGAAAACTTAGTAAGAGCTACTCTATTTGCATGTTGTAAGTATTTATTTTGTAACTTCGCCTGCAATGCTTCCAGAATTTAGTGCTAGTAAAGCTCGGTGTATATATAGGGGCCATTGCAAAGAAAAAACTGCCCTCTTTTAAGCATTTTGGATCTTACATTATATGTTATTGAGCTTTTAAATTTTTTTTTCTTAAGTGGGAATGCCTTTTCTTGCTTAATACATAAAATCCAGTGAAAATGAAAAGTGGTATTTTCTTGTGGAAAAATAATGTGTTCTGCTTACAGGTGCAGATTATATTTCTGATAACTTTTTTTTTTTTTTGGCAGTTGTACTCGCTAAATGATTATAAGCCACCCATTTCTAAAGCTAAAATGACGCAGATCACCAAGGCAGCAATCAAGGCTATAAAAGTAAGAAATCAGTTAACTTCTTTTGACTTCTTACATTTCTCATATACATGAAAATAATTTTGTGGAATAGTCTAAAGAATTTGCTTCAGAACTTTCCACCTCCCTTGTTGTGTGTACAGTTTTCAAGTTACGATCAAATGTGATAGTGAGGGGATTTTCAGGAATGCAGCAGAAGGCTTAATTTGTTGTATGACTTTCATTTGCTGTCTGTCATATGTGAGAAAGAATTGTACCAGTTTGACTCTTCTATCAGATCTGAAAGACAGGATTTTTTCCTCAGTTTAAAAAGGAAACACTGACATGCCTGTTAACAGATGAATAAATAGAATACTACAATTCACCCATCCTTCTCCCCTCTCTCCCTTCCTCCCTCCCCAAAATTTATGCATGCCTTTGGATCAATACAACTGTTCATTTTTCTAAATTCCGAGCATACGTTTTCATGGATATTGTTCATAGATTTCAGTTTTCATGTTGCTTGGATACAAATTGTCTTTAAATTCTAGTCTTAGTGTGCTTATTAAAGATTATTCCTGCCACAAGGTAAAACTAATTGCCAAACAACAAAGGCACAGCAGAAAAAGTCACTGAAAAATGGTGAAGGAAAGAAGTATGCCACTAGTGTTAGGCATTAAAACAAATGGAAACTCAGTGAAAAGCAGGAGAAGTAGAAAAGAGGACAGACCAAACTTATGCTCTTCCTATCCGCATTCCTTTGCTGACGATGCAGGTATATTTTCAGATAACAAAATCCATATTGGTGTTTTGTGTAGTTGGGAAAGAGCAATTTGATGACTGAAGAGTGAAATTCGGTGGCTTTCTTAAGTATGTCTGTAAGTTAAAGCCTGCGTGTTGCTGTGTAATGAAAACGCTGAAAACTTGTATTGAACTTAAACAAGTAGTACATCATAATACGTGGTTCCATTAATTAAGCAATTAAATAATACCAAAATGTTTTATCATGTACTAAACTTGGAAATTCTACTTCCACTCTTACCATTTCAATAACAACATTTAATTGTGTAGAGTGGTTATCTCAATTATTGTCATGATTTAGAGCCATTGTGATTATATGTGAGATTTAAAAACAATTCCACGAAAGGCCAACTTTAAAGAAAAAGTCTTCAGTAGATGTTACTAATTAATGAAGGGCAGAGAAGTTACATGTTTAATAACATTAGGTGAACATCTTCAGTTGTGTACAGTGAAATGACCATGTGTTTTGCTGGAACAATTATATTGTTCTAGTTCTCAATAAATAAGCATGCTATTCAAAAAATCCAGTGTAAAAAACCTTCAAGAAAATGAAGAAACACTGATATTAGCTGTTTTATATGCTATTAAGTGTTTTAAGGAAGACCGCATGTTTAGCTGTAGGTATTGGATTGCTGTTTAATAATCCAAAGTTTCTGCTTCTGATTTTGCTATGAATATATCAATATACTTGAACAAGTATATGCATCTTCAGATTTTCTCCTCTGTTGAAATACTGTTTTATTTTTCAGTTCTACAAGCATGTTGTACAGAGTGTTGAGAAATTCATTCAAAAGGTAAGTCAGTCAAGTGGGGGTTTAGGTACACATATGGATTAATATTTTTAGCACATATTAGCTTATTTCCATTTTTAGTCACATTCAGTTTCTGCTAGTAATCAGCAGCAGATCATAACCCATGATGCAGAGTGACAAATACTTTGTTCTGATTTTTTTCTTTGATCTGAATCACTGTGGATACTGTTTTAAGACTACTTCTGTATGTATTTAATGTTAAAAGAGACTGTCAGTGCACAGCCAACAGCAAAAGAATTGACAGTTGTTTGGCTAGTGACAGTTGCTTTTGCTTTTATGCCAGGTTTTCCCATTGATTTTAAAGCTGAAGGGAAGATGACCTTCAGCCTCATCTTTTTTTGTAGCAGGAGATGTAGCATTTCAGTTGGTGGTTCTTGCAAGTAAATTGAAACAAAAAATATTTGTTTGGCTAGACTACAGTTACTTTTTGAGAAGATGGTAGTATTAATTTAAAGATTCTGAATAGCAAAGAAATGTATAGCACTTTTTCTTGCAACAGTTGATTATTCTTGGGTAAAACTGCATTTTGCTTCCAATTGGAAATGCATGGATTCAAATTTGTGAGTCTTCCCTGCTTATCTGTGTTGCACCTGATTGTTCAGTTGGTTATTTTGGTACTGAATTTCTTCTCTCCTTGTAAATAGCAGTAAATTATTATCAAATTCCATTTTAGTTTTGACAAACCAGCTAGAAAAGTTAGGCTGTTAATGTTGCAATGTTGGATGCAATTTTCTTTCTGTTACCCTTTTTACAGAGTGGTCTGGATTGCTCTGTGTTAGTAACATGTCTTGCTCATTAACTTTTATTCCGTGGTGCTCAGTGTACTCTGCAGTGCCTTTTGCCAGTGGCTGGACAGTGTAAACAGGTTTCAGCTTCAGTCTGGTGTTTTTATCTGTCTCGGAACTATTTATGAATTAATTATTATTATGTACTAGTACATCAATCCTATGTGAAAAAAAGTGTCATATATATTTCAAGCAGTAGTAAAGACTAGTAGTATACTTTACAAACACTGCTAGATTTTGGGGCCTGGACTTCTTCCATCTCTGAGAAAGGCATCACTATCCTCTGGTCCCTGTTCAATGCTACAGGTGAACACAGGAGTAGGAGAGCAGGTATACATCTTATCCATCTCTGACCAGTAGCACTTTGCAGTTGCACATCCTGAAATTAGTTCAGAACTGTCTGTTTCAAACACTGTTTTGTAGTTGCAGTGGCTGTGATTGGCAGTTCAGTATTTATAGGCACAAGAGAAGTTTTATCCTCAGCATGGAAGAATGGCAGTTTGTCAGGAATGAGACTGGTTGTTCATGACCCTTCCACAAGCTACTAAAACTATTGAGTTATCTTTACACATACACCTTTCAGTGTCCAGTACTGCTCGATGAGGAAGTTCTGCACTGTTCATTGCTGGTTAGAGAAGGCAGATGTATGTTCTTATTGATATCCTTGTTAATGGTCACTCTGGATTAGATTATTCCCTTTGGTGGTCTTGATAAGGGTTTTTTAATTATTTCATGAACAAATTAGTGAAATGTGCACCTTATTAATAATTTTAAATAATAACTTTTTGCTTTAGTAGAATGAGAGAGAAGCTGATGATAGCTAGGTATTTGATATTAAAGGACTTAAATTGTATGTTTGGAGAATAATTGGATATTTTTCTGAAAGCAGTCACTTCAAGTTAAAGGTCAAGATGACTGAATCTTCCATTAAAATCTGCTGTAGACCTGACCAGAGTGATGTCAGTGCCATCTCAATTAGCGTGCTCTTCATCCTTTACAGCTCCAGTATTTTCTTTCCTAATTTCATGAGGTTACTGAAACTTCAGATGAAATAATTGCCCATGACATTCTTCATTTTGTGACACTTAACTCATTGGCCTATTATTATTTTGGTAGACTGTTTTATTCTCTGGCGAAAGATCACCTTAGGGGTCAAATGATCACATTTCATATATGTGAGGTGATTCCATTAGAGAGCCAGACTTCATTTCTTTGAGTAATCAAATTACCTTATTGATTACTCACTCAGAAAATAAGTAAATATTTGTGTGTAAAAGCTGTCCTATCTGAGATTAGAGATATGCAGGTTCACTGCCCCAGTTTTAATTTTTATTTATTTTTTTACTTGTTTTATTGCTTTTTTCATATAATCTGTTTTATTACATTAATTATCATATTTTGCTTTCTTTATGTGCCATGTTTTAAAATACTTCACCTAATGTATTTCTTGAGTTTTCTTATAGAATATATGTGAGCTTTATTAATTTGCATATTGTGAAAAGTTGTATACCTGTTTGTTCTGTATGCAGAATACTCTTTCTTAATAATTTAAATTAGATTTCAGAAGCTACAATACATTGAAGTGATTTTCTGAAGACAGCGTATTATATCCAATTTAAGCTTAATGATGCACATGTATTCCTAAAATGATGCCACACGCATTCTTAAAAATAAAGAATGCCATGCTTAAATACACTGAACCATGTTTAGAAACTAAAGAAATGCTTTCTCAAGGTTGCGTTAGCAAATCAACACTTTTCAAAACAGAACATTCATATCTAGGGCATAGTAAAATTAATATTTTGAAGTGTTTGTCACTTTATTAAAGATTATTTAAGTGTTGCATAATATGTTTATAGAGAGGAAAAGGGTGTCCTTTCCCATGTTTTTCATAGTACCTTGTGTGATAACTGATGCACCCAATATTTATTAAGTGACTCCGTAACATAATGTATTCTAATGATGACTTCATTCTATTTTTGGACCACTTTTTGTTCTGTCTTAAAATTGGTTACAATAATGTGGTGTAATTACTTTGCAATTAGAAGACAGAAGTTTTAGCATTCGTTGTTAAGAAAGTAAAATTACATAAGTAATTAGTATTTTAGTTAGCAGACATGCCTTATAAATATCATGCTGTTTGCAAATTGTGCAAGTTTTCCAGAGTTCTAAAATAAATATCATTGGTATATTCTCAACCAACCAGATATCCTCATAGATATGTTTTTCTTCTGCAGGGGAGGATATATGACATCCTAATTACAACAATGTAAAATAAAGTAAACAAGTTTGAACTTCAGTGTTTACTTTGATCATAAAGAAGGACAGAAATATCTTGAATTACATTTACAGCTAGTCCAAATGTACTGTTAAAAGTTTGGTCATGTTTTATGCAGTACTCTTAAAATAGTGTGTACCTTTTAAAAGGATATGTGGTTTGTGTGTTAATTTTTTTAATAGATAGATTTCAAAAAGTTAATTTTTTAGAAGTAAGAAATTGATTTTACACCATTTGCCTATCTGCAGAATGCATATAGATGTGATAATTTAAACATTAGAGGTTAGATGCTTTTGAGAAAGTTTCATTTTCCAGGACAATTTATTAAATAGAGAACATTTCAGTATACTTGGACCCATTTAAAAATTAGAGAGGATTGTTCATATTTACTCTGCTGTTAATGGTTTTAGTTATTTTTCACATATGCTCATTTTAAATTACTGTTCTTTATAGTGCAAACCCGAGTACAAGGTGCCTGGTCTGTATGTCATTGACTCCATTGTGAGACAGTCCCGGCATCAGTTTGGACAAGAAAAGGACGTATTTGCGCCAAGATTCAGCAATAACATCATCAGCACGTTCCAGAACTTGTACCGTTGTCCTGGTGATGACAAGGTAAACTACTTACAGATCTTTCTACTTAAAACTATCTTTAGTATATCATCTCTAAAGAATAAAGATTTTGATCTCTTTCTACTTGCTGGAGGGGATCTACTTATAAACTTTCCCTGTATACGTATTTCTTAATGTTGCTTGTCTTAGTGTAGGGTTTGGAAAGACACATTTGGTGAGATTAATTAGTTTTGAAAAGGTGATCTTCCCTTTGATTCTATGATCATACAGCAGCTAAATGAGGTTTAACTTGAGTAGTTTGACTCAATAGTTCAGCTGTTCCCTTAGACAGTAGTTGAGATAACTACCAAATTCTGTTTCTGAAAGATTGGCTGGAAACAGCAGAGTGCAGGTAGTTTAACTTCCTTCATATTTGTCCCTGGTTGTAAAATTAGTAGTGTTTCTTCTTATTGAGTAACTGCGAAAAGGTGGGGAATGCTAGGGGTTTTGTCTTCACAGAAATTTGTTTAATAGAGTCATTAAGTAAAGTAGTAAGTGAGACAGGATGCTACAGGAAGAGAAGAATTAAATTTTGAGTAGTTACGAGCATTCCTACAGCTGTATTTTTCAACCAGAGACCTGAAAACCTGAGGCATCCATGGAAGGTGATTAAGGCAAGCTCAGTCATTGTGTTGTCTTAGGATTCCTGCCTTTTTAGAGTAGTTAAGTCCTCTGCAGGAAAATGTGTCAGGATCTGCAAATTTTACTTGGTTGGATAAACTTGGCTAAGGATGTGTGTCTTCTCTGCAACTGAATTCTGAGGTGTTGTTGAACAGGTTATTTAAGTTAAATAACATTTTTCTAGTCTGGTTTTAGGTTAACTGTGTGATTAACTTGTGCTGCTCCAATTCCACAGTGTTTTACTGTGTTTTTTTATAAATAGGCACGATTTTTAAACTTATATTTTTACTCATTTAGTTGTATTCCTTTAGCAGTATTAGTGTGTTTGGTAAACTCATTTAGCTTGCTACTTTTGGAAGTATACTAATACAGAAATAGCTTGATGTATTGAAGAAGGAGAGATTGGAACAAGGATGGACGCAAGTACTGAGTTTGTGTCTGGTTTTAAAAAATATATAGGAAATAAATTTATAAGGCTAAGAAATAGCGCTACTTGTCCTGTGATATTTCAATGCGTGGCAATTAATGTATTGCATTAGAGGTGTTTGATGTGAAGAGAGAGAGTAAAACATATTCTATTTAGGGTCCACGAAAGTCCTGTCAGGTTCATTTCTAGGATATTTTTCACCTCAGCGTAAAATGTATTTTCCAATCCGAAGTCTTGCTGTAGTGCTGCATGTGGATTCAATATAATAGGAAGGTCTTTGTGCTGTGAAAATAATTATCCTGTACATTGCCCGGCAAAAAACTGCTGTCAGAGACCAAGATATGTACCTGGTTTGTAACATTTTGGTGTTTAATCTGATTAAAAGACATAATGGAGGAACACAGCACTTATCTTTATATGCGCAAATGTGGAATTTGTTTTTAAGTCAAGCAGAAATGTGGTAGCTATTCATTTAAGGTAACAACAAAAACACCTCACTGATTGCTCTGTCTGGCCCAGAGAAAGTGCAACATGCAGGTAGAAACTGAAACAGTTTTATATTTCTGTTCTGGAGAAATGAGGGGAGTTAGAGCCTCTGGTGGACTTGTCAAGGACTGCTTATAAAACAGGCTTTCAAAGAAGAAAGGCTTGGATACTGTAATGCTGTGTGGAAGCCTTCAGAGATTTCTTTAAGGGAACTCTAAATTGCATCTTCCATGCAGTGAAAGTTCAGCACTTCTCTCTATTATAGTTAAATATCCACTTGTAGTTCTGGGCAAACAGACTTCTTTTTCTTTGTCTTGAAATCTGTGGCTAAGTACTCTATGTTCTTGTTTTATAGAACTCAAGTAATTAAACCATCTTTGTGACAGCAAACACCAGATCCTATGAAGAATTTCCTGCTCTTTGTAACAGAACTGACTTTTTTCCTCAAAATAAAGCAAAATCTTTCTTTTTGGTTGAAGTGAAGCTTATTTAAAAAAAAGTCTGGAAGCAGATCAAAATGGTGATCTGTTTATGGTGTAATAGAATACTTCTATTGAAGTAGAAAAAATGTAATAAAAATGTAAGCTGAACAGTGCATTACAGCTAATGGAATTGTATGAAGTCTTAATTTTTTTTTAATTCCTTCCCTATGATCCACATTTTTTAATATTACTAGGTCTTTTCAATAGGCAGGTAGTTGTGTTCCAGTTTAAACTTTTAAATTCCTCACTTCATGAGGAAATGAGAATAGAAATGATCTTGCAAAATATTAAGCTGCTTTTCTAATAAAAATATTTAGCAGTCTTACTAGTGTATGCCCATTTTTCAGTGCACATAAATGATTTTGCTTCATAAGCAGAACAGAATTGCATTTATACATGTTAACTGTAAAAAATTAGGAGACTAATAATTCATTATTTTAATTATTACTAATGCTTTAAAATGCTTCCTTAAAATAATTTTCCTTCCATGTCATCTTCCAAGAGTAAAGGCACGTTTTTGGTTGAGAGAACATTGTCACCTGTGTGTAGTAGCTCTTTGCTGTTGCCTACGGTCAGTCTCAGGTTCATAGTTCAGACATCTTTGGTGTGATCCAGCATAATTGTCCTTGCTGTTTGCAAACCTAAAGGTCCTTCAGTCTAGACAGATTAACATTGTAAGTTAAGAATTCCGTAATCAATAACAACAAGAAAAATAAGCATGACTCAGGTCTTTTGTTGTCTTTTCTTCATTTTAGAGTAAAATTGTTAGAGTGCTAAATTTATGGCAGAAGAATAATGTGTTCAAGAGTGAAATCATTCAGCCTCTCTTGGATATGGCAGCAGGAATTCCTCCTCCTGTTGTGACCCCTGTCTTGCCCAGCACTACAGCTGCTATGAGCAACAATACACCAGGTAAACAAAACCAGATGGAAGTTATACTTTGAATCAAAACACTTCTGTCAGCTTTGGTATGTTGCCTGTTAACATGCTGAAATATCTCACTCAAATGAATGCTGGAAAGAATATTACAGACACCATCAAGATCAGGAAAACATTATGATAAATGTGGACTTAATAGTTTTATGCTCTGAGCGTCTGCCTTGCTTTGTAGGTAGATGGCAGGAAAGTAGATTTTTAACTTTTCACTTCATCAAATTTTTTTTTTCGAGATTGGGATATATGGGAAATTGGCCAGATAGGAATGGCTTTTTGCACCTGCCTTTGTAACCCACCTTTTGTTCATCCCATGCTGAAAAGCAGTGAGATGGACAAATTCACCTTAGTTTTCAGTGGGAAAGCAAATATGTTAAATTTTCAGATCTTGGAGTGCCTCTTCTGCATCTTCTAGCTCGGTACATTTTAATTTTATATAGTATGACTACATTAAATTGTTGGATTCATAAGTCTGCTCTAATGTTTTTTTAAATTCTGATGCAAATGGACTTTTAAAACAGTAATCTAGTCGTATTTAGCATTCATTGGTGTATATCTACTTCGGAGCTATAAATGCAAAAGTATTTGCAGGTATGGAGGATTCTTCTGGATTATGGCATGAAACTAATTATCAGAGTGCTGATTTAGTCTCAGTGCTTCTCTTGAGAAAAAGCAGTAAAACAATCAGTCTTCATGAATCCAGCTGATGGACGTTGAAATTTTTAGTAGAACCCCTAAGACTCCTCCCAGGAGGAAAGTGTGAGTGCAGTGAGGTTCAGACTAGCAGACAAGTAGATTGCTAACAATTACCTTTTGGTATATGTAGTTTCCACTGAATGTTTTGGAATACTGTGTGAAACCTGGTTTTTTTTGCCTTCATCAATGTTTCTGTTAGTAGTCCCAATAGGTCAATAATGAAAAGAGCTGTGAACTACACTAGTACAAAGTAATTCTGCTATTTGAGGAATGTTGATGTGAGTCTGGGTTATTTCTGTGTGCTCTCTGTGTATGTCAGAAAAGTAGTTTCAATTGATGTGCTTCCTCAGTATTTAATAACAACAGATTTTTTTCTTCTCTAACACTATTTTCAAGTTTCTGTGTTAAAATATTTTGTCACATTGGTTTTTCTCTTTTTTAGGTACACCTGTGACTCCAGTTACCCCAGCCAATGTGGCGCAGAGTTTACCTGATCCTTGGGTATCTCAGATTGCTAACACAGACACCCTTGCTGCTGTTGCGCAGATTTTACAGAGTCCTCAAGGCCAGCAGGTAACTATTTTGTAGACAGTTACACTGTAGACACTGTAGACTGTCTGATACTTTCTGTCTTTAAGGTACAGGTAAGGAATGCTTTCATGAGTGTCTCTTAGATTTATGGCCAGTATCCATGTTAACTGTCTGATGAGGTTGTTCATCTCAAGTAAGTTACAAGCCAATTAAAACTCCTTGTTACCTTTTGTAGCCAACCCTGTTTGTTCCTTAAAAGTGTCTCAGGTGATTTCAGGTAAGATGGTCTGTAATACATGTCTATATAGATGACAAGTACGAATCTATTGCAGATGACTAAATCAAGAGCAACAATAAGATTTCATGGATATAGATATAAAATAGAATGCAAGTTAAAGCGTATTTCTCTGTTGGATGCCTGAAGAAGAGCTAAGCATTGTACAGAATTACAGAACAGGAGCAGACTTTTTCAGGAAGTTACTATGTGTTGATTCAATTTTTTATCTTTCCATCAGCTGAACATAGGTTTTATTTTGCAACATTCAAAAATAAGATTTTGGAAGTTACTATGTTCTTCAGTTTTTAAATGCTCAATTCCAAAGAAGTGTCTTGATGTTCATCATCACAAGAACTGCTTGTCCTCTTAACTCGCAGTCACATAAGTTAAGCACACACAATTGGCTTTCTGTAAAAATGTAGATCATCATTTTTCAATCTGTGCTAGAGCTATGGCATCTGCATAACTTTGGCATTATGATTTTTATTTGGTCTGAGGTTGTTTTACCTGCTGGCATACTAAACAAAAATCCCATGCATGTGAATGAGAAGCAGTGGCCAGTGAAAGCTCTGGTGCTGGCAATAACAACTTTACTTAGTGAGAATGTTTTACAGTATTTAGCTAACCAGAGTTATCTGTAATTGTTCATAAATGAAGTGGAGGGAATATTTTCATCTGATTACACTGGAAGAAACTGAAAAGCAAAGCAAAATGAGTTTGTGGGATACTTCGTGAAATATGGAGGAAAAGTAGTGGGCTAGCTCTTAAACAAGGAAATGATATTAAATGAGAGTGGTAAATACATGGAAAATCAGTGGGGTAATTTAAAGTTTGTTGCTGAGAGAGTACAAAAAAAGGAAATGATGAAGCAAGAGGAAAAAATGAAGATGAGAAGGGAATCAGGGTTTTAAAGACAGCAGATCACAAAGAAATAACATTTGGATATTTAGCTCAAAATAGTCTTAAACAGAAGTGTGGAGACAGACTGGGTACACAATAAATATGTACATGCAGGTGTCTAGGATTGGTAGATGAACTATGATATTTGCTTACATCCTGTCCATCTCTTTTCTTCTTGTTCTCCAAACCACTCCATCTGCCACAGCCTCTTCCCAGCTCCAAAGACCTTGATTTAATCCTACAGTTGTGTTTCTTGGGTGAGAATGCATGCAAGTAAATTGAGAGTCTAGACACAGGAGAGGGCAGACTAAGAAAGATATGACCAACAAGAATATGAAAACAGCAAGAATGGTGCCCATCCAGGATTTTTCCACTCGAGGGCCTCCATCTCTGCTTCTTCAGTTTGATTCCTTCCTACTGAGAGCAATACACAAGGTGGACCAGCTGTATCAGCCAAATAGGGGGGTGGGGGGGAAATCTTCAGCTTTGCCTGTTGCAGTAATCGGTGAAAGCTCTTGCTGAGGTAGAACAACAATTGAAGCCTTTTCAGAGTCTCTGCTGTATAAGAAATCTGTATAACTCTTTTTAAAAGAGTAGGCAAAAGAAAGTAACTCTTAAAACAATCTTGAAAAAGGGTCACACATTTTTGATGCGTTGTGGAAAAGAAATTCAACCTAATCTGTTTCTGAAGTTTCTAGTGAGGCTAGTAAGAAGGGAGGGATTGAGCCCTCTAAGAGTTCAGTGGGGAAACCTATAAGTTGTTGGAATATGAATGTAAGGGTAATCAGGGACTTATGTCAGCATAGCTTGAACTACCTGGATTTGCTTAACCTTTTTTCCACAAATATCTAAAGATAAAGCTCCAGGGATTTCTCTCATGGAATGTCAAAGAACTGCTTCCCCTAATTCCACAGTGCTTCAGGAGAGCTTCTTCCCGTAGGGTTAATATTTTTTCTTAAGGCAAATTTTGTGGAAGCATCCCTATTCAACAGATAAATTGATCTGCACATGAAAAAGCCTTTTATTTCCTATTAGGACAGCTTCTTTAGAAGATTATGTACAGATAGGAATTTGTAAGGAAAGATAGGAAGTAAGGCAATCAAGATAGACCAGGTGATTGGTTTGTACATTTGCTTTTTATGTTTTGTTAACGTAGCAAGGGAGTTGCATTCTATGAGCCCAAACCTGAGTTTCACTGTGAGATTTCACTTGTGACTTGTGCAGAGACACCGGTGCAAGCTCTCCCTATGAACAGGTTGCATCGGCCTAAAGTGGAGCTTGCCTCAGTGCAGTTCTTTTCTCTGTGCAAATGTTATTACAGGATACAGATTCTTCTAATGTAGCTGGGCCCTTAGGAAGCTTGAGTAGGCTAACAGATTTTTTTCAGGTCAGAAGGAATCAAACTGGAGAAACAGAAGAGGGGGAACCCTAGAAAGCAGGAAATCCTGAATGGTGGCTGGCATCATCATGCAACCTGTCAGAGCAAGTTAGGAAGAAGAAGCATCTGCCTATCTTATCAGCCCCAGAAAACAAATTAGCCAGTAAGTGGGAACAAAATTTGCCGTAAATGAAAACAAATTAAGACAAAATAATCGCCATAGGTTAGATGATACTTCATTCCTGAGGGTTTTTTTACTAAGTGGAAGGGGAAAAGTCTGTTTTGTACTTTGTTTTTTTGCTTAAAAAAAATCTTGTTCAATGTGTTTGTTATATTTTCTCTTTTAGCTGCAGCAGTTGATACAGACACTGCAGATACAGCAGCAGAAACCTCAGCCTTCTCTACTTCAAGCCCTCGATGCCGGTCTTGTCGTGCAGTTACAGGCCCTCACAGCGCAACTCACAGCTGCAGCTGCTGCTGCTAACACACTTAATCCACTGGAACAGAGTGTCTCTTTTAATAAGGTAGAAGTAGAATAATAGAAATATGAAGAAGTATTTATTTTTAATATATATGTAAGTGAAGTTCTGGATTTTATTGTTTGACTTTGGACATTTTAAAAATTCATTAACATACTATAAAGTGCTGCGTCTTGAAAATACAGAAAAAAAGTCTAGACAGAGTAGAGTAAATGAAAATATTAGTTTTATGTGAGTTTAGGGCTAAATGGCACATTGTAGAATGTCTAGAGTTGGAAGGCACCCATAAAGGTTATTGAATATGGTAATGGATTTGATTTCAGCAAAGTTAAGCCATTGTTACATATGTTTCCTCACCCTTTGTAACACAGCAGTGAGAATTGTTTCTTACAAGGAAAATATGAAGAAATTAGTATGAACTGTTTTCTCAGAAGAGTAAGAAGTTGGATTTGTAATTTTCTTACATTATAAAGTATGTGTCAAGAAAGCTTCTAATCTTAGCCACAAAGTGATGTAAGTGAATAAATAAGCCTGTAGGTAAAGAAACTTCTGTTGGAAAAAAACCCAAACCAAACAGCAACCCACCCTGCCCCGCCCCCTCCCAAAAAAAAGAGCCAAAACCCCCAAACCAAACTGCAAACAAAACCAGAATGCAGGAATTTAAGAAAACTAATATGATTGCATACCAGGTAGCAACAACCATGCAGGCAATTGCAGTCATAGTAGTATAATACCTATAATTTTAAAAAAGGACAAACGTCTGCTCAAAGAATTATAACTAAATAACTAAAGAAAGAAATAAATAAACATTGTTCTATTATCTTTGGAAGAAACAGTCTGTGAGTACATAATCTGTGTAGGATTGTACTGGAGTGAATAAATAGTAAGAATAAGGAAGCTGGAGAAGCAAAAAACCTTTTTTATTCTTAACTCAGATAATATCTTCTTATTGAAAGTAATGCAGCTGTAAAAATAAGTCAGGAAAAGAATGGCCTGTACTCTTGCTATACCACAGCTGTAACCATCAACTCAAGAAGGGTGTAGTCCCAGGGAATGAATGCATCAGTTAATAGGGAGTGCCGTAATATTTACATACAGAAAGTATTTTATAAGAAGGCATTGTTCTGCAGACTGCATTTCCAGCATTTCCATGGATAGGTGTACTCATGGCTGTGGCTGTCTTGAATGTCAGACAGCTTAAATGAAGCAAATTTAAGGAATTCACATTCTAATGAGATGTTTATATACAGACTTAAAAAACGGTCAGCTTTTATGATAAAAAACATTTATTAGTATTCTAATCCAAAGGAAACAGTGAAGCACAGTTATCATTCCATGACATAACGTTGGTGCATTGGATAACAAATATAAATAGTACAGGAAGATAGTTCTGATGAATGCATAAGTATCCAGGTTATCTTTTTTTAAAAAAACCCTATTCCTAATATATTTGACAGTTCTTCCAACCCTTTGTTTTCAAGCTCTTCAGTCTCTGTAGTATCTTGTGTTACTTAATTGTGCAAATTAGTATGCATTATTTCAAAAATTCTTTTGGCAACATCAAATGTGCATGTTTTCTGACCTTGCTACAGAACCATATCCTTGTGTTAATGGTAAAAAAAATTTGATCAACATTTCCTATGCGTTTAGCCTACTCTTTTTATTTTAATTTCCAAAGAGAATATCCTGATCCTTACAAAAAAATTTGTTTCTTTTCAAATAAAAGCTTTTTTCATGTCTTGAATCCTTTCTGTTGCTTTTTCTGAACATATTTTCTTCTTAGGTAATTAAAGTAACATATGTCACATAAAAGGAAGGTTCTGTGCTTTTTATATGAGAGTGTGTGTAACATTAAACTTAGTATCCTAGTATTTAATTTGGTTTAATTTCTATTACTTCATTGTAGAGAGTATTCTTTTACAAACTATGTAAAAATCAAGATCTTTCAGTTCAGATTTTTCCTTTCAATATGTACTTGAAACAAATGTAAAGAGTAATCATGCTGGACATTTACCTGTCTTGGCTGGAAGTTCTATGGCCTCAGTTAATCTAAATGTTTGTTTTGTTTGTCATGAACTGTTGACTACTTTCTATTTATTTCCTTTCTCAGATGTCTACATAGTACATATTCTGTTATTCTCTTTCCTACTTTGTCATGGTGGAAGATACATGATGATTAATAGTATTTTAAGTTCGACGTTGTTTTTCTAAAATGCACAATTTGTTTCAGAGCAGCAGCATTTTATCAGTGCCTCCCTGGAAAATATTCTAACAACACAAACAAAAAAGGCAGTCACCTTGCTTTAAATGGATTAGATATATATATGGTGAAAGTTGTTCTGGATTTTAACATCCCATCTCACATAAGCTTGATGGTCTGTGTTTCTGCTGTGTTTTCTCAGAGATATATTCTGTCCTGCTTTCATAAATATTATATTGGGAAAAGTGGTTCTAAAAATTCTTGATTGATCAGTCTTCTAGTTAGCTTATTCTTTATTCTTCTTGCTGGACTCCAGTAACTGAGAGTAAATAGAACATCCTGAGAAAGAAAATGGGCTACTGAATCATCATGGCTTGTTGCTGAAGATGTTTTTGCCTTAGTATTTCAAAATGACTACCCTATGTTCTCATCCTCTTGGTTTTTTTCTTCTGAAATTAAGGTTTGAGAAGAAGTTATGGTGGTTTGTAGTGTAGCATTAGCTCTTCTTCTCAGAAAACTTCCAAGGTGTGCAAAGATGCATGGACATGGCTTTAATAGCACAGCTCTATCACTAAATAGTGTAAAGGCAGTCTCACTGACAAATAACATCTGTTGTATTTCTTCATCCTTGTTTCTTAGTTGTCTCTTCAAGAAGGTAAAGTGCTACTGAAATACTTCTGGACTTCAAAAAAATTAATAGATAAACTTTTTTGCTTAAGCAGAACTCCAGTGTAGACATCTTCACAGATAAAAGAGGAAATTTATCCAAGTTTTTCTCTTTCTCCTTGTCAGATACCTTTCTTTTTATCCATTAGAAGGCTTATTCCTCTTACATGATAACTGCTTGCTTTGATTTTTTTTTTGCAGACTATGTGAGAAGTTCTTTTCAAGGAGCAGTTATTTGAAGGAATTCAGGTTGTCTAAATGACACGTGTGTGTGAAAATACAGTAATTCTTTGTGAAGTAATCAAGCTGTAGGTCTTCCCTTGATATGAGCAGAGCAGTTTGCTGATTACCAAAGGATTGAATAGTTGGCCTCTTCGTAGTAATTTCTTCTAATTAAAGGTACCATTACATAAAATTAATCTTTATTTAAGCTTTACTCCAAAGTAGCTCTTAGTTACTGTGGAAAGAACATGTGGTTGTACTTGTAGCAGCAGACCTCAAGAAAGCTGGGGCAAGATTTGAGGCACTCAAGAGTTTGGTAGCAATAGCAGTATGACATTGGATTTTCTATTCAGGTTATTTGCCAAAGTTTTTTTGTTTTTTCTTAAATTGAGAAATTAGAGCATCTTCCTATTGAAAAGGAAATATACATAAAGGGGACATATAAGGAGTGTTCAGTAATGCTTATTTTGTTTTCTCCTAGAAGCTGATGGACAGGTTTGACTTTGGGGAAGAATCTGAACAAAATGAAGAGCCTAAAAAGGAAACTCCCTCTTCCCAGTTGTAAGACCAAGCTATGTTTCTTACAGAAAACACTAAAATTTGTGTGATGCTAGTTGAACATTAGGATTAAGTAAGGAAAATATTTATTTCAGAGCATAAGTACACCAAGACAGTAGGAACAGAAGACAGTTTACTAAATTAAACATGCACACTTTACTTTAAGTCTGTGTGCCAGAATTTTTGATGACTTTATTTTCAAGTTAGTATGTTCTTTGCTTTTTATAGTTGTATTTATGCAGTTGATGGGATAATGATGATATTAGAAGGTGGAACTAGCTCCATTGTCCTCCTGTTTTACATTTTAGTTAAACTTGAAACCCAATTGTGAAGACATATTTACTAACTGTTTAAACCAATGGAAAAAGGCTTTTTTTTTTTAATTAAAATTATTTCATTTTAGGCCATTAGTACCAGAATCTGTGAACAACTCACTTTTTCACCAACTAGCTGAACAGCTACAGCAACAAAATTTAGAACATCTCAGACAACAGCTTTTGGAGCAGCAGCAGCCTCAAAAGGTAAGAACTCCATCTTGTGGCTGTTGTAGTAATTTATGTTCTGCGCTGATTAACAGCAACATATTCCAGGACAGAAAATTGTGTTGTTACTGACAGTTTTCTTATAATTAAAGTCTTTTTCACTAGCTGACCATGTAACAGAAGCTTGCAGAGTAAGTGGGATCAGTGGAAAAAATTACTTGAAGCAGAAAAAACCCACAACCAATTGTGTGGGATGTACATTTTTCTTCTCTTAGGAAGGAGTACTCATTAGTTGAGTTAGACATGACTGTGGTTTGGCTGTTCAGTTCTTTATGTGGGGAAAAAAGTGTTTTCCCATGCTAGCAGAAAGAATAAGGTGAGCACTGAAGTGATTATGCTCCTGTCTCTGAAGGGAGGACAGACTAGAGACTGTGGATAACTTTAATTTCCCCAGGTTTTATGTCTTGACTAATAATTTTCTCATTCTGTTGAAGAATCTGAGCTAAAGAATAGAGTCACGTATTTCCTGAGAAATTATTCATTAAGAGCTGGTGCTTGAGACAACCCAGGGTTCCTTCTTAACTGTATGAATTGTGTCCTCTCTACGCTGAGGTAACTTGGCTTATTTCTACTGAGGTTAGTCCTCAGTACTTAACTGTTCTTTTCCCCTCCTGATCCCATTAAAAAAAAAACCAAAACAAAAGTATTTTGTCTTGGCACTGGCCAGGTATAAAATGGACTTCATGTGGAGTATTTGGATCTGATTTCACAGGAAAATAAGAATCTCAGACGGAAAGAAAAGACAAGGGATCACAAACTTAACAAACATCTGTCGAGATTTTAGTTTAAGCTGTGCAAAGGCGAAGTCATAGA
The DNA here is from genome assembly GCA_013400235.1 of Oriolus oriolus. NCBI lineage: Eukaryota > Metazoa > Chordata > Aves > Passeriformes > Corvidae > Oriolus > Oriolus oriolus. The sequence goes on from VXBT01004763.1 coordinate 396,649, forward strand.
ACCATTGATAGTCAGGGTAGGAAGAGACCTTGAGATCTTCAAGTCCAGATGTCAACCAGCATTGCCACTGTAACCCCTGAACCACTAAAGCACATCACACAGCCCAGATCCAGATACCTCTTAAACTCCACCAGGGATGGTGACTCCACCACCTCCCTGAGCAATCTAATCCATTCCAATTTATTTTACTGTTTTATTTTCATTTCTCATTTAAGTGTAGTAAATGAAGAAGAATATACAACATAGCTACAGACTAAATAGTTTTGGATGTTGGTGGATATCTAGCCATTTCCGTCTTTAAACGCTAAAAATGTTGTAGAGGAATAAAGCATTGAAGAATGCATCTGTTTGAGGAGCTTTTGATGTGTCATATCAAAAAGTAACTGTCTAATTTGAATATAAAAATACTGAATGTCCACCTTATTGTAAAATAAGCAAAATCAAAGTTTACAATACATCTATGGGTAGAATGTTTACTTCACTCTCCCCTTACTATTTGATTTTCTATTCCAAGACCTGAAGGATTTCCCTTCAGATCCAGTCTTCTTGTCTAGTCAGTATGGAGAGAAAATTTTATTATCACCTTGATAACAGCTAAAAGATACAAACTTCTGCTGGAGCTACTTTGTTATGACTGCAGCATGTTATGGGTAATGTTTTCTTTAATTCCATGTGTAAGTTTCATTGAGAAAGATCAAAGGAAAAGAAAAGAAAAGATAAAGCGCAAAACAAAATTATTAGGCATCTGATGAGCAGAGGGAGAGGAGAAGAGGAAAGAAGATAAAAATGGAAGGAGCAACAAGAAATGTAGGCCTTGATATCAAGAAACAGATTGTTGAAGAATAATTAATATAAGGAAAATGAGACAAAACATACTGTCCGAATGAAAATAAATTAACTGAATTATAGGAGAATATTTTTTTACAAACTTGTTATGTTCAAAAAATATGAAGATAAAATTGTTACTACTAGTCATTCTGCTAACTTTCTGTCATTCTCTGGCCAGATAGAACATGTAGGATTTGTTTAATTAACAGTTAAAATATAGTGAGGATCACTGAAATGTTTACCTGTGGTAATTGGTTATAGATCTTAAATTACGTATCAGAATTGTTCTCATATAATTTTAATTTCATTTATTCTAGTTCTTCAATTTATCTTGTATCTTAGAGATATTTATTCCAAATCTGTACTTTCAGGTAATGCACAGGCCAGTATAGTTTTTTCTCCAGCAAATCATCAACACCTTTAGTATTCCACATTCTTTAATATTAGTGTTTTTTCAGAACTGCTTATTTTGTTAGGTCTCTTCAAAATTGCCATGTCGACATAAATAACGTAACTTCCTTCCGTATCTTTCAGAAATTGCTTGTCTGAAATCATGCACTGTAAGAAAGTTCAGACTAGTGTAAATTTTTTAACTAGTTCAATTGGTATAGCAAATATTTTTATGTTAGTATCAAAATAACGTTTATTAATGCATATGCATGGTGTACAAGTGGGTATCCTTCAGGGTCACTGTACATATGGCTAGTTTGTCCTGTGAATTTTTGTTTTGAAGCAGCTGAGTTAAGCAGTAAATTGTGTGCTTTGTGTGTACTGTGTTTTTTGATTCAACAAATAGATACTAGTCATTTATAATCAAGAATACTAATTATTTCAATGTTTCGTGTTTAAAGATGATACCATAAAAAACGAGTGGAATGGATTGATATCCAGTTCAGCTTTCATATTAATGAGAAGTGGGAATATTATTTTCATATAGTATCACATTTTGATAGTAAGCATTTGTAATTGTAAGGGGCTTTATGGTATATTATTAACTGTTATTTAGGCAAGCCCTGAGGAGAATCAAGAAGGAAATTTCGGTTCAGAGCACTCTGCGTCACCATCACAGGGGAGTAGTCAACAGCAGTTTTTAGAAGTGGAAACAAATGTAGATGATTCAATGGATATTCAACAACAGGTAAAACTGTTTAAGATTTTATTACAGAAGCTGAAAGGAAAACACATACTAACGTGATTTCAAGTAGTATATATTGTGAGTATATTTATTAAGTGTTATTGAACATCTTTTATGTCTGACCTCAGGACATGGATATAGATGAAGGTCAGGATATTGCTGAAGAAGAGATTTTTGAGCAAGAAGAAAAGAAATCAGCGATTCGTTCAAGATCAAGAACCCGTTCAAGATCTCGTTCAAGGTTTTGTAATTATCTTGTATTAAGTAAATGAAGATTTTGTGAAAAAAAGTTGCAATTTGTGATTGCCAGTCTCAATTCTGTGTTTTCCAAAATTGCCATAAGCAGTTTTTGGCAATGGAAAGACATGTTCATTAAATATTTGTGTGTTAGATGCAGACTGTATGACAGTTCATTTGCCATATCTGTGGTTTAACTGAAATTCTTTAAGACCTGTTCAGGTTACAGAAATAACTAACACTAGCCAGCTGGACAGACTTTCTGTGCCAGAGAGTTAGTGTGTAAGTATAGAACATTTTGAATGTGTTTTGTTTTAAGGTGTACATTCTATTCCTCACCCAAATGGCATTAAGTTTATTTCCTGAAGCAGTTTTAGTGAATGTAATGGAAATGTCTGTGTCGTTCCTTTTTAACACAGCATACTAAAATTAAGTATTTTGTAGGTCACCAAGGAAACGAAGGTCTAGATCACGGTCTGGTTCTCGTAAGAGGAAACACAGAAAGCGTTCACGCTCAAGATCGAGAGAAAGGAAGAGAAAGTCATCTCGGTCATACTCCAGTGAAAGAAGGGCTAGGGAAAGGGAAAAAGAACGTCAGAAAAAGGGATTGCCTCCTATACGGTCGAAAACACTAAGCGGTAAGCGGCACCTACTTAGTGTTTTAATAATGTAGGATTAAATGGAAAAAAGGCTTAGTTTTCATTGACAGAACAGGATTTATCTATACTACTTATTTATAAATTTAATTTCTGATGTTTCTTACAATTTACAAAGGTACATCATGTCATCTTAGACAAGAGCAAGTATCATACTGTTCTACTGATGTTTTTACTCACACTGTTGCACCAGTGATTTTGCTTCTAAACAGAGAGCAGCAAGGACTGTCTTTAAGTTACAATCTTCTTTCTCTTTAGTGCTGTTTTTAACAGGACAGTTGAAAATATCCAGCAGTTGATCTGAAAATTGTTAGACTCATAAAACGTTAAAGTGTGTGGTACACACTTTGAACACTTTGATGGATATCTTAGAGGCCTGTGTTTTAAAACCTTTACAGTGTTTTTAAAATTAATTTTCAGAGGAATGTAGCACCAAAGCAGGTGGAATTTGCTAGTGTAAGACAGACCATAATAGTGGTATCTTAAGACATTATTCAAAAACCAAGTGGATTTCAGCCTCTGCAGGATGCTGCTGCACACTGCTGTCATTTCTACAGAGAATTTACATACTTAAAAAAAGGAAGGTAGTAAGGAGAAAAATAACTTCCTCTACACAGTTGCTTAAGTCAAAGGGAATGTATTTTGTGAATTTAACTTTGTTTAGACAGGTTATAAACTGTTTCTGATGTAATTTTGCATTTATCTTGTGTCTTAGAACTATGTTGTTGATTTGACAAGATGAGCAGCTCACAACTCATTTTTGTAATCTGTTCTCTTCACATTAATATTTTACATTGTTCCAAGGTGACTTTAAAATGGGAACTGTACTACAGTTTAGATGCTTTTATCCCTTCTTCTCTGGCTTTTCACATGAAAAGAGTCAAATCGGTTTTATGGTGTAGATTTCTCCCAGTAGTCCCAAGGCAGAGAGCTATAATCAGAATAGATAGGAGCTTAAAGACAGGGATGTTAAGTAGCCTAATGCACAGCAGCAGCATTTGAGGTCCTGTGAAGTGTAAAGGAGATGTTAAGAAAGCTAAGTGAAGTGTGGAAGCTTAGGGGGGAGGTAAGTGATTAAATAAATAAGTAATTCACCTGCAAGTGTTCTACTTCATGATGTTTGTTTGGTGACAGCCACTGTTATTACTTGCTGAGATCTGAAGAATTGTTTCATAGCGCTTAACACCATGAGATACAAAGGGTATCTACAAGCATGTAAGAAACAAGTTTGTCCAAAAGAAATCTTATGACTGGTCATTCTCAGCACTGCAGAATACTGATGTCAGATGAAAATGTCTATTGACAGAGGAATGCACAGCTCTGGTTTCCAGTTTGGTGCAACAGGATTGGTACAGGAAAGAGATTTGATGTATCAAGATGATGATAAAGAAAGAATGTTTCCTTGGTTGAGGATAGGATAGGCCAGGAAATCCAAGTTGCACGCCCAGATTGGGCAATGTCTGGGAGACAGAGGAATTGGAACCACGTACCTGTGGGAGAAGGAAGTCTTAGCTCATGTCAGTGAATGTTTATGTTTGGTGAGGAGTATGGGTGGACATTTGGAAGGCAGTTGCAGGGATCTGGGCTTGTGGTGCAATTGACAAGAATCAGAAGTATCGTGGATGTCTTCAGCCTGATGGGCCTCAGGTAAGTTTATCTTTCTGGGTTGTTCCCCATTGTAAATTAGTAGTATTGTTGCTGTTTCTTTCAGGTGAAAATGCAGTGTATAATATTGCAGTATTAAGTTCCATCTGTAATACACTTTTAGCCAGTTAGAACTCAGTCTTACTTAGTTAAAATTGACTTTAATCTTAAAGGCATGGGTTTTTTAATGGAAAGTAGAAGAGAAATTTTTTTGTTTTTTACAGAAGTAATTTATAATTCAGTTTAACTTAATATACAGAATGATAATCTACACAATTTTATGATTTTATTTCTCTTAAAACAACTATTTTGTTTAAAAGAAAATGAAACAAGAATGAACACTTGTAGTGAATATGTTTGGTGTCTAACTCTTTAACATTTTTCTTAATGTACTTAATCTCTATACAGTAAGTAATAGATTTACTGTTCTTGGATTTTTATCTGTTGATTCCTGTGTAATTTTAAAACCTTTTACATTCATGCTGTAGAGTATTTCATAAGGTAATATTGAGTATCTTGACTGATGTGAATGTGTCTCTTGACAGTTTGCAGTACTACTCTTTGGGTAGGCCAAGTAGACAAGAAGGCTACACAGCAAGATTTAACAAACTTGTTTGAAGAATTTGGACAAATAGAGTCAATTAATGTAAGTAAGCATGTTGCTATGCTTTTTCAGGAATTATAGAGCAGAAACTTAAGCATGCTTATGCCTTGGAATTCCTTATAGCTGCTTAAACTTGTGTTTAGGAGACTTTTTTATCACTGTTTAAAAACTGTGGCCGTGGTATTTGCCACCTGGTTTTGATCTACTCTGTTTTGAAGCACCAAAGGCAATACACTTAATGGTAAAAAAGCTTCTTCCTAACCTCTGGCAATTCATGCAGTTTTTATACCAGGGTTTAACCAAAAAGTTATGGTTGTTCTGGTTTAGTGATGTGTCATGGAGCAGGTATCATTTTTCCTTGGCCTAGGGACACCAGCTGATGTGTGTCCACAGTGTTCTTGGTTACCTTCCAAACAGAGGATACCTTAAGTAGAATCCTTTCCGATAAAACATTTAGAAGAAAAGAAATTGGACTCTAAACGAAAGTTTATTCTAAAATGTGACAGTTAAAAAGATGCTTATAACTGGGAGATACAATTCTCGTTATTTAGAGTAATTTAGAGTTAGGTGTTTAGAGAATTACCTCAGTTGCCTATAATTCAGCTTCAAGAGAAAGTATATTTCTCCTAAAGTAGCATATCTACATGAGAGAAATCTGGGTTTTCCTCTTGCTTCAGCAGTTTTAAAATGCTTCTTGTGCAATTTCATTCATTTCAGATAATACTTTTACCGTTTTCCTGTCATGTTAATATATTCAAATATGTAGTTAATAAGGAATACTTTTTGTGGCTTTATAGAATCTTCTAAAAAGTTTCAGAAATAAAAAAACCAACCCTGTAGCCAGGCATTTAAACCTCATTTTGATTTGCAGGGACTATCTGTTAAGGAAAGTAATATAACAACCATAAATGTCCCAATGGCCTGTTATATTTCAAAGGCAAACCATATTGTAGATAGTTCATTCTACGCATTCCACAAAGCTGAAGTACCTAGAATACCAATGTATATCTTAATGCAGTTCTTATAAAATATGTTTACAATCTGTCATCTTACATGTGTTTATGGTACTGTGTGCATTTAAACAGTATAAAAGCGCACCAAGATTTTTGACTAAAACTGATATAAGCAATTGTCATACATAATATGTAAGCTTGCAAAAATTACATGCCATGTCATACAATAAATAAAACATGCTATACATACATACAATAAAACATTAGAAAAAATCACCTTCAGGAGTGAGGACTGTACCCTTCAAAAATGCAGTATACTTTTGGTCGCTACTTTCCTCCTCTGTGAAAGGTTGATGCTCAGCTCACAGAGAATTTGGAGCTTAAGAAGAGGTAGCAACCTCTGCTTTTCTGAAGTTGTCATAGTGTAGCTCCCAGTTTTTGTCTGTTCCATATTGTTCAAATCTTTCATGTCACTTTTAACACCCATTCTTCAGCTTGCTGCTGCTTCTTGAAAATGTTGTAACTGAAATAGCCTGCCAGTATCACTCTTAAGTTTTCTTGATGCCCAAACTTGTTAATATGGCCAATTAAGATATCAGTTGTTTACATTGTAAGCCTTTCCTTCTGTAGTATTAGTATTCAATTAGTGTAGTTACATAATCTGAAGTACTGATTTTCCTACTTTTTAAGACCACTGCTGTTTTTCCATAGATGATTCCTCCAAGAGGATGTGCTTATGTCTGTATGGTACATAGACAAGATGCATATCGTGCTCTTCAGAAACTTAGTTCTGGGTCTTACAAAATTGGATCTAAAATTATTAAGGTAAGGTATTTTAATCTAAGGATGCTGTCCATTTCAAATACAGTACAATTTTACTGTGATGATTTGTCTTTTAGCAGCTGTTCTTTCAAATGTACAATGTGGAGAAGAAGAATGAAGCAGTAAGGTGTAAATTGCTTTCTCTCTGTGTAAATTGCAGCTTTTAACTGGCAGTATGAAAGATAGAAAAATGACATTATGACTTGATATTTAGGAAACACTTGGACAATAATTTATGTACATACAGCCTAAGTCCTGTACCTGATCATGTGGGTCACTTCATATTAAATTTTATAATATTCTTAGAGTTAAGTATTTTATTAAATGTTATGGAGTTTTTTCCTGCCTTCTTGATGCTTTAGGGTAAGTCCTTGAAACACTGTATTTTTAATTTCCCCATATATATATATATATGTTAGGATTAATGTAGAAGAAATTTAGGCTTTCTGATGTAATTAATCTTACACATACCTGTTGCAGAGCCAAGTAAATTTCCTTCAGGCTCATTTAAAATCCAAACATTGTTAAAAGTTTAATAAATGAACACTGAGGATTGATGTGCAGTGACAGACACTTGAAGGAAATAATCTGAAATATTCTGTTCCCAGATTATATCATTTAACCAGATTATCTGATTGGGTTTTGTTTTCAGATTGCTTGGGCTTTGAATAAAGGTGTGAAAACAGAATACAAGCAATTCTGGGATGTGGATCTGGGAGTTTCCTATATTCCATGGGAGAAAGTGAAATTGGATGATTTGGAGGGCTTTGCTGAAGGTGGCATGATTGACCAGGAAACAGTAAATACAGGTACAGGCATTAACAATTCTGATAGTTAGACAATGTGTTTGTTTTGGTAATTGCAAATTCTTAGAAAATTTATTGTTTAGAAAATACATACTCTCTTTTCATTTACATAGATTTTTCTAGCTTGTTTATAATATAAATAGCACTGTAATAATGAAATCTAGATTGTATTTTTAGATTAGAAACTAGTGGATTGTCATGACAATGAGGAACTGGTGGCAGAGGATAATTAGTTTAGGCCAGTTAATAAAGGTTGGCATATTTTAAGAGTTATGAACTTCTTGTGCGCTGGCATGTGAAATATTAATTTGTGTAGAAATTGTTGTCTGCTTGTGATTAGGAAAGTCTTATATTCAGGTATAAGACTTAAGTTGAAATTAGACCTTTTCGAGATAGGCACAACTTAGCAGAACTTTATGGTATTTTTTCCATAAAATCAGAGAGACAGGAAAACAAGTAGTGTTTGTTTTGTGTACTGAGCCGATAAGTTAGACCTTATTCTGAAGCCCAGTTGAACAGTTTGTTCGGTTTATGAAAGATTTACTTGTATTGTACTTTCTTGAAACAGATCTAGCACCAAATGACTGGACTATACCGAAATAAACAGTAGATTAAGACTTTTACAGTAGTGACAGTGATTCTTCAGGTCAAAATACAGTCTTGATCTGAGTGAAAATTGAGTATAAATGACAAAAATTAAAACCTGTAGCATTACTGAAATATATGCACTGTGTTACATTTAAAGTACAAAACTTTTTGAAGAAATGGCAGATGGAAGAAATGGAGGTTGTGAGGTTTAACATGAGGATTCTTTCTCATTATACAGTTGCCAGGTGATAACACATATATTGGCTACAGCAGTTTTTAGAAAACAGGAGCGTACTCTATTGCAAATTGTTAACAGAATGATCGGTGAAAAAACTTGGCAGGTTTTGAAAAACAAGTTTGTATACAGGCATAATTAAACAGCATTGCAGGTAGATAAAGATATTTTATGTTCCTTAAAATATGTAATAATAAATAATTCCACTTGGTTCTTTTCATAGTACGTTTGAGGGCTGTTTGTTATAAATCTATGTAGATACTAGATTCAAATTTATTGTTTAAGAAGGAAGAGGACTTTTTAATATTTAAACAAAAATAACACAGTAATTATCTTTCTATAATAAAATACATCATTTTTAAAGAGTGGGAAACAGCCAGAAGCTCAGAAGCTGCTAAAGAAAATACTCAAACGACGCAGAGTGCTGCAGTTGATAAAAGTACCGTTATTACAACACAGACAGAAGCTTATACACAACCAGTCACTATGCTGCAGGTTGGTATCCTCTGCGTTTGCAAAAGCCCCATGGAACTGGTGGGCAGACTTTTTATTCGATACAGGTAAACTTTATTGCTGAGTTTAAGTGATAAAATATTTTTGATTTAAGTCCTGCATCCATTAGTGTTAATCTCTGAAATATTTTAGGATAGAATCATTTGCCATGGCTGAGCATAATCTTTAGTTTCATGCAGTTGCTTAATACAAAAGTTTTTGTATTTATATTGTTAGTGTTTTATCTTTCCAAATGTGTATAGACATTTCCAGTTCTTGGAACTGACATAAAATGGAATGAATGTTAATATAATTGCATTTACTTGAATTGAATTTTGATCTTTTTCCTCCTCACGGAAACTGTCTTCAGTCTTATTTCAACTGTCTCCTAATGTACACTGTGATCAGTATATATTTAAATATACACTTACATATTGCATTTATGCTGCTTCGAATTACATCATTGTAAATATGATGCACTGCAACAAAATGCATAGCTCAAACAGAAGTTTGAGAAATATTAAGTAATTTTCAGGATTTCATCATGATTATTAGCCTTATAATTACACACACACAACTTAATTTTCGAGTACTGTTCTTATATATATGTTTTTCTAGTGAGACTAGAATCACTGTTTTCAAAGTGCTCTCAAATTGCTATGCTATCTACATTTTTCTTCATTTTCTCTCTCTGCATTTCTGCATTCACCCCTCTGCAATAGGTAAATTTTTACTGTTGAATAGGTAAAGTGTTAAACTGTATTTTTGGCTATCTGAGAATAAAGTAGAGATAACATAGGATTCTTCCAGTGTCCTTGTTTGCCTGTAGTGTACCAGTTGAGAGTGCAATCTAATTCTTCAGAGCCTTCAAAATATATACAAAGCCTTTGGTACCTTTAGAGCTTAATGTGAATTGCAGTTAAATCAGTTTATCCTTTTTAATGTCCTTGAATACTGTTGAGTATTGAAGCTGCTTGTTCTTCTTTCCATGAAAAAAGATTCCAGTAGCTCCAGCTGTCCCTGCTGTTAGCTTGGTTCCACCTGCGTTTCCTGTCACAATGTCTGTCCCTCCTCCTGGTTATAGCCCAATTCCTCCTCCACCCTTCCTGAGAGCAAGTTTCAACCCTTCACAGCCACCTCCAGGTAAGTCAGTAAAAACAAAATGCAGTGTGTAATGAGCATAGACAGTTCATGTACATCTGTGTACATAAGAGTTTTCTGTCAACTACTGGTTACAATATGAGCAAGTTGACCTTTGAGTCTTAAATTTCATACTAGATTAAAATTACTTATATCTAACTTGGTATTATTTTTACCAATGTAAATAGAAATACAATGAGAATAGGAATTGAAGCTTTTTACCTTTGCTAAAAATTAAAATTTAAAAATACTTAAAATTGATCTCCTTGCTTTTGAAAAGTTTAAAACTCTTGATTTTCTTCTTTGGATACTATTGGCAGAAATCACTTAAAGATGTGCCTGCAATCATCTCTAGTGAAGATGAGGTTGTTTTTGAAAACAATAACCACTGTTGCCGCTTTCTATTAATTTGTTGTTTGCTAGTGTTCTGCGGTGCAGCTTTTTGGGATAAATAACGTAGGCAATCTTTTACTGCAAAAGTTTAGTTGTTTTTCATGTAATTATTTGTCATTTTTTCCCATGTAGGTTATATGCCTCCCCCAGTTCCGCCTGTTGTCCCGCCCCCTGTTGTCCCACCACCTGTTGTCCCACCAGTTGTTCCAACACGTAAGTTTGATTCCTCTAACAATTGTTTGTGTGTGATGAAGAGTTTAATTGTTATTTAATCAAAATCAAGTTAATCCTGTGTAATGGAAGACAGCAACACAGAAGTTGTTGTTTAGCTGGTTTAAGCAGGCATTGAGAAAAAGACTCAAAGAGCTTATAAAGTAGACTGAAAAATTATACCTGATGTGGAGTTACTGAAAAAAGTTGGGGCAAATTGTTAATTATTTGTATATAGTTCAGCATTTGGATCTCTTTAACACATGCAGCTGTTACTGGAGTTGTTTGGTCTTAGTCACTGAATAACATATAATAAGTTATTTTAGTTTTGCATTCTAACTGTATTCATTTAACATTTGAAGATATGTTAGAGTACTGATTGCTTATGTTTGCCTGCAGCTCATGATCTCTAGAAAATAAACCCTAAATATTACATTGCTGATTGAGGATAAGAAATTTATTATCGAAAAATGTACCAGTTAGGGTAATTAACTTCACTTCTTTTGATTTGTCAGCCTGACTTCTACCAAATGTATATGATTACTCTGATGCACTTCTGTTATTTTTCTACAGCTTTAGTACAGCCTCCATTACCAATTGCACAAGAGACGATGAAGGATGTTCCTTTTACTAGCCTTGTTCTACCAGTTGGCACAGTTACTAGCAATCTAGCTACTCCAACATTATCTGCTGGAAGTGTTTTTAATCCCCTGCCAATCAACAAACCAGAATCAGATGACAAAGGATCACATCTTGCAGACCTTCAGATTTCTTCCAGTGAAAACAATAGATCTGGTAAGAAATGTCTTCATTGTCTAATATGATCATGTATAGGAAGCATCACACCCTGAGAGACTTTTGCAAATCATAGCCCATTGCACTAATAACTACAGAATAGGAGGTTTTGGCCTGGGTAGGGTATCATTCTGAATTTAATTTGGGGAAGTGGTGAGAACCATCTTTCTCATCATCTGATCATTGACTAGTTCTAGCAGCTTATGCTCAAATAACTGAGCTGTCTCAAGAAGTAAAGCTGAGTCTGAGAACCCATTAGAAAACTTCTTAAAAGTGCATTTTTATTACACGAGTAGCAATGGAAAGGAGCAGGAGAGGGTAGGATTGTATAACATCTATAGAATTTCATCAAAGATTTTAATAGTTTCATTGCATAAATTGTGTGATGGCTGTGGGGTTTGTCAGTTTTAAGCTGCTGTACAGTCTTTACTATGTAGAAACATTAATTTCTGTGGCATAATGTCTATGTATCACTAATGTGATTGAAATAATATATGTTCATTATAGAAACTAGGACAGACCTTGTCAGCAGTATCCTCACTGCATGCATTACCTGACCATGGATTAAACTGCGTTTTGTTTTGAGTGCTGTGTGTTACACTGATATTTTTTGTTAACTGTTCTTCTTGTTGCTGCATTTTAGTGCAAAGTGATGTCTCGAGTAGCTCTGGACTTGTTGGAGGAGTGCAGCCGCCCAGTGTCTCAAGCAGTTCTGGGCTTACTGGAGAAGGGCCACCACCCACTGTCTCAAGCAGTTCTGGACTTGCAGGAGGAGTACAGCCACCCAGTGTTTCAAGCAGCTCTGGACTTGGAGGAGGAGTGCAACCACCAACTGTTTCCAGCAGTTCTGGTCTTGCAGGAGGAATGCAGCTACCTGCTGTTTCCAGTAGCTCTTCTCTTGCTGGCGGGATTCAGCCAACTAATGCCTCAAGTAGCTCTGGACTTATGGCTGGAGTGCCACCACCAAATGTCTCAAGTAGCTCAGGGCTTCTAGCTGGAGTGCATCCATCCAGTGTCTCAAGCAGCCCTGGCCTTCTGACAGGAATGCAGCCACCCAGTGTGTCCAGCAGCTCAGGGGTACTGGCAGGAGTACAGCCACCGAGTGTTTCAAGCAACTCTGGGCTTCTCATAATGCCACCACCCAATGTTTCAACTAGTTCTGGACTTATGGGAGTGCCACCACCAAATATTTCAAGTAATTCTGGACTTCTGGCAATGCAGCATCCAGCTGCAGTTCCAAACATGCCTCATTTAAATATCAGTAATCAAAGAATGCCGGGAATGCCTCTTATAGATATCCGTCCAGGCCTAATGCCCCATTCACCTGGACCAAGGTTTCCATTAATGCAGCCAGGAATGCCACCACAGCGTAGTATCCCTCCTCCCACAATCCTTGATCCATCTCTTCACCCACCACCACCTCGAGGTCCTTTTCCCCCTGGAGATATTTTTAATCAAACAGAAAGACCTTTTGGAACACCAGGGAGACAAAATATCGATAACATTTCTTCTAATCCAGAGAAAAGACTACCACTTGGAGGTGATAACATTCAACAGGAGGGAGACAGAGATTATCGCTTTCCTCCAGTGGAAAACCGAGATAATCTTAACAGACCATCTCCAGTGGATGTCAGAGATTCTGTTGGACGACCACCAGTTGATCCAAGAGAGGCTATAGGAAGGCCTCCAGTAGACGGAAGAGAGCACTTTGCAAGACCACATATAGACATGAGAGAAAATTTTGGAAGACCGGGTATAGAGAACCTTGGCCGAAGAGAGCATTTCGGTTTCAATTCAGACAAGCACTGGGGACAGAGAGGAGATTATGATGAAAGAGAGCACCATGCCTTCCCTATTTATGGTGGCCCTAAAGGCTTCCATGAAGACAGAGAGAGGTTTCGGCATGTAAACTATAGGTTTGATAGTAGAAGTGGTCCCAGTTGGAGTAGAGGCTTTGAACAAGATGCTCACAGAGATTTTGATGATCGCAGAAGACCCTGGGAAAGACAGAGGGATAGGGATGACAGAGATTTTAATTTTTGCAGAGAAATTAATGGGAACAGGTTTGGAAGAGACAGAATGTCAAACAACTGGATCCCGCCTCCACATCCGCGGGTTTTTGAGTATTTTGATGGGGCCACTTCTCAACGTAAAGCTGATAATATGCCCCAGGTAAATGGTGAAAATACAGAGACAGAAAGTCAGCCACCAACTGCACAGGTGCAGGATGATCCAGAACTTTATGAAAAACTGACATCTTCCGTCGAGATAAACAAAGAGAAGAGTGACACAGACGCTGATATAGAGAGTGAACCAGTGGTAGAAAGCACAGAAACTGAGGGGACATAATCATCACTCAGTAGGTAAAAGATACCTTTTGTAAAGTTGTCATCTCTCTGTAATAGATAAATGGCTGACTGGACCGTAGCAGTTCACTTTTGTCTGCCAGAATTAAGTTAATCTGATGTTCATGTTCATCTTTCACTTAAATAACTGTACAACTGACTTGTATAGAACACTGTTCTTAATTTGAACATGGTAGGTAAACGTTTTTTGCTTTTGGGTTTTTGTTGGTTTTTTTAAAATTTTATTTTATTTCTTTGGTAAAGCATAAACTTGCCCCCAGCTGCTTTTAATTTCACAATGATAAATTAACAGCTTGTCAAACAAAGACTTCCTATGGAAGAAAATGGAATTTTTAGATACTACCCTTAGTTTGGCTATCGAAATTGTTATACTTGAAAACAGGTGCTGGTGTATCTTGTCCGTGTTTTTAGGCTGCTGCAGAATTTTAAAGTATAGACAAAGCTGTGATATTTTATGTTCCTACAATTTGGCAGGAAAAAAAAAATGGCCCATGTTACTTAAGGAGCATAACACAGAGATTAAAAGTGATTTTGTAAAATCTACACTATAGTCTCTGTTTTCTCTAAAGTAAGTGTTTGTGATTTGTTCCTCGTACTGCAGTGGGTTTAAAAAATGAAAAAGTACATTTTAATGTTGGGTGCATTTTGTTTTTAGATGCCAATAAAGCATATTTGTTTGATAACAGTGTTTTAGGTATTGTATTTTTTTAAAAAACCTGCAAGCTCTAAAAACTTGGAATCAGCTATGATATGTGCTTAGCCAGTTGTTGCAAAAGGTTTATATTACTTTTGTAAAACCAATGCAACAGTTACATGTGCAAGAAGCATACGGTTTTTACATCAAAGATCATGCAGTCCTATTAGTTTATGTAAATAACATGTATGTAAATATCTGTGTAAACTGTTTGTAGATACCACTTTTTCTGTGCGTGCCTGTGTATGTGCAAGCACTCACAGAATGTTGTAGGCAAGTCAATAAAATTGAAATGAAACTAGCTTGTGACCTAGTTTCACCTTCTTTAGGTAGTAAGATAAAACTTATTTCACTGCAGTACTGTCAAACTTGTATTTATCTGCTCATGCTCATTGCTACAGTATTCTTACTACTTCTAGAAGGTGGAACATATATACTGTAAGAATATGCAGTAGGATTCAAGCTTACTTTTTAAAATGCAGATATGCATGAATCCAAAACTTAAGCGAATATTTGCATTTTCTTATTTTGTAATATATTTGGTGTTCTGGATAGATAGTGTTAGTGTTTGAGTGCTTTGTGGTTAATTGATTTTAATGACTCAAAGTTCAGAAATGTTGCATGAAAAGTAACAAGCTGTTGTTGGTCTAAAAACCCTACATGTTTTTAACAGAAATAAGGGGTTGTCTTTTGATGGAATAACATTGAAGTTGAACCTCTTTAAATTGTTGAGATGAATTGGCTGCTTAGGTAAATTAGTAGTGCTATTCTCTCCTGTTTCACCTACTCTGCTGCTTGTGTATCCTTTCAATTAGTGGTGAAAGATTAAGCTGTAGGATGATGTCAGATTTTCAATTTGTTCCATTCAAGTGCATTTCACCAACTTCTTTCAAAATAAGTTTTGTTAAAATTCTGTGTCTGAAAGCATCCTTTCACTCAGTTTTAAGAAAGTTGTTTTTCTCTTGCATAATAAGATAATAAGGGTAGGTTCTGGTACATGAATGCCCCTTTGGTAAAAGAAACGTTTTTAGCTCAGATTAGAATTTTGATCTTTAACATTAAAGCATTAACATGCAAGTTTTATTTCCCCTTCTGCTTCCCTCAAAGAGGTGAAAGTATGAAAACATCACGAGTGTAAAGCATTAGCATGCCTTTGAACCTAGAAGCAAGTTATGCGTATGTGAGTTGTCCTCTTCCTCTGGAAGGTGGGGTATTTTTTCATGCTGTGTCATGGTTCAATTTTTCAGTTCCAGGGACTTTTATTCTGAATAGTAAACAGACAGCTTAATGAACGTAGCCCTTGGAAAGAGTAGACTTGAATGAATTATTATCTATTGTGCAAGCAGTAGTCATTAGGTATGCATTAAATAACTACTGCTTTGTAATGGACCTTGCTGATGTGTTTATTACCAGAATGTGTCTTGGGAGTTGAGATGAACAATGTTTAAGGTAAATGTATTGTCATGGGCAGTCTCTGGCACAAAGAACTTGGGCAATGCTGTTGCACCACCTACTCGTAGTGTTCTGGTCAGGCAGATTTGATTGAGTGAAAGTCCAAAAGCACAAAATAGCTCTAAGGCTATTTTATGAACTTAAGAGGTTTTATTTCATTTTAATATGTTCAGTTTGAAAGGACTTCAGTTACAGACCACAGAAATAAATACTTAAAATCAAACACATATTGGTAGCTTTACATAAAAGTAGCTTTACTTTTTAAATATTTTGTTTAAAACCTCCTGAAAACTAGAAGTTAATCTGTTGTTCTTCTAGACTGGGACTGGCAGTGTGCCAAGTTGCTCCTAGTGTGAAGATTTAGGTAAATTACCAGGTGAGAGTTGTTTAAACAATTTGCTTGGTAGTGGTATAGAACAATGTATTTAATGAATCTATTATCTTTGTTAATATCTTTCAAAGGTGAATAAATTGGCTACTGTACATATGTGTTACACCATCAATTTCTAAACACTGTCTTTTTATAGAATAAAAGTTTCTTGTACAGTCTTCAGTTGCATCATGTTTACAGCTGGAACTGTTCTATTTCTTATTTAATTAATGTACCAAAAATTATTACCAAAATAATTACCAAAAATAGCCATATTTAGAAACTTGAAGAGACTTTATGTTAGCAAAACAGTCTGGTTTCTTTATCTTGCCAGTAGGAAATTTAAATGTTTCAGAGCTGGAGTGAAGACTTTCCTTTTTTATTTTAGATTACGCCATCATAAGCCAATGTGTGCACTGAAAGGAACTGTCCTGACACCCAGATCAATTCTTTGATGTGATTCATGGGAGTGACTTTTAATTTTTGCTTTTGCAAAGGGGAGAGTGAGATGGACACAGAAAGAAGATGAGGCCCAGGCATTGGGGTAGCAGTTCTGGCTTATGCCTGTTTAAAGCTTGCTGTAGTGATGAAAGGTTGTGGGTTCTAGCAACTGAAGAAGCTGATGTACGATTCACATAAGTAACAGACTGAAAAATATTTCAGGTAGCTTTGCAGGCAACACAGTGTCTTTAGGTACGTACACTTACTTGAAAACCTTATGCATCAGTAAGTTGTTTGATGTATTTACCTTTTTTAACAGGCTGTGGTTCCTTCACTGTAGTGCACTTGAGTGGAACACTACATCCATAAAGATGAAATGTAGCCTTTGTTTGCTATAAGGACATGATTTCTTTACTGAAACCTTTTTCTGTGAAATACTGGTATGCTTTCTTTTTATATGTGGTACTTCCTTCTATTACAGACTCGGGGGAATATATTCTGTTAGATTCCTTTGCTGCAGCAGAGCTCTATACCATACTTAGAGCCACTTCAGTGATTTAAATGACTGTTTGAAGTTAAGGAACTTTTAGCCTGATTAAGTCAAGATGGGAGTGCTGTAATCAAGCCTGTAGTGTGGCATGCACAGGCATTACTTAAGCAGAGTTGTAAAATTATAAAATAAACTGATGTATAGAAGATGTTTATAAGATAAGCCATTTGATTGCAGAAGTCTCTGAATATTCAATTTGGGCAGTTTTGACCATCTGCAAGGATATTTTCTGCTGGTCAAACTGAAAGTACTCTTGACTTTTTCCCCCTAACTCACATCTTTGGGTAATTTGCTTTGAAACTGATAGAAATGGATCCTAAATTTCATTCTCTGTCTTTTCAGTAATGTCTTTAAAAATAATATAAGGGTGACTTTTTTGTAGCTTGATAATGGGAGCTGAGCAGTCAGAATCATCGAGTGGTTTGGGTTGAAAGGGACCTTAAAGATCAGTTCCAACTCCCATGCCATGGGCAGAGACACCTTCCACTAGACCAAGTTGTTCAAAACCACATCCAGCCTGGCCTTGAACCCTTCCAGGGATGGGGCATCCATAACTTCTCTGGGCAACCAGTTCCAGTGCCTCACCACCCTCACAGTAAAGAATTTCTATCTAATCTAAGTCTGCTGCACATCAATATAAAGCCATTGCCCCTTGTTGTATCACTGCAAGCTCTTGTAAAAAGTCATACTCCAGCTTTATAATTTTGATGCCTATTCAGAATATCAGGAGTCATCAAGAGTAACTGGGACAAATTTTTGTTATTAATTCATGTTATTAAAGAATCTTTCTTTCCCTTTTTTTGTTATTGTTGATTCAAGTAATTAAAGTATCTTTCTTTCCCTGTTGTGACATCTACTGCTGATTCTTTTGTATTTTGCAGTAGTCACATTTTCCTTTCAAGTATTGAGCTTCCACAAGTAGGCATGCAGTGTGAAGCCATTTACTGGTATAGATGAGAGATTGTTTTAAAAGGCATAAAGGCAGGATGTTCTTTTTTAATTTGAAGCTGCTTATTTGAACAAGAATGGCAAAAGCATCTTTCTTTAATTGTTACTAGTCTTATGTTTTTCCTTGAAGGGTTGTCATAAAGATGTTGTCCATTCCACTTATTTGGTACAAGTTCTTTGGGTACACCATAAACATAATTCAGTTAGTGTATGTACATGATATTTCATAGTCAAGAAAAGTCAAGTAGAGCTACTAAAATGAAAATTCATGACATCTCGCTGAGTGATAACTTCCATATAGGATCTAAAAAGTTATTCTTGTCAGTGATGAGAGTCTGTTAACAGGGTTTTGGTTGAAGTTGGTAAGCAGTAAAATTGTATTTGCCATTATTTTTTATTCTTATCTTGCACAAACTTGATGAAAAAGGATTGTCTCATGGAATATCCTACTCTTAATATCTTTTAGATGCTCTGCTACCAAAGATTAGAGAGGGGGCAGTTCTAGCCGTCTAAGCACTCTTAAAAATCAAGAGGTTGTTAAGATATATTGTATAGTTGCAGATGAATGTGTTTTCTCTCTCAAAGAGCTTAAAATGCAGATTTCAGCACTTGCATAGTAACAGTGATATTAGTTGTGTCACTGGACTAATCTTATTCTGTGCTCTGTCATTTTTCTTTTAAAGTTAAGTCACTAATGCTAATTTTAAACTTTCTTATCTGATGAAGTCATACTAAAGCCCTCAGACAAAGGACTATTTTTGTGCTTTGCAAAAAAATAATATGGTCAGAGAGCATTTTAACTTGTAAATAGGCTAGTTGAAGATTTTTTTCCTCCCTGATTTAATATTTTAATGCTGCAAAATTCCTCTGGAATGACTTCTCTATGCATATCTGTGTCATAATGGATATGTGTTCACATTAGTGTGTGTCAAGGTTTCTGCTGAAATGCAGAAAGCAGATTCTTTAAGGCAGATGACTTGATGTGTTTCTCAAACACTTCACAGGTAACTTCACAGCCATATTGATTCATACTCTAGAACATTATAATTGTGTGGAAGCCAGTGCAAGAAATCCTTACTAGGTGAATAGGTGAAGAGTGTTAAATGGATATAGAATTGGTAACTCAGATGTAGGTTGGTAGGATTCACCTAAACCATGGTTGCAGGGACATTGGATCTGAATGTCATTTCCACACTAAATAGAGATCTTGTTGTAAGTAATGTAGCTTTTTCTTGGTAACACCAGGAATTAAGTGGAAATAATCTCTAAATAAGTATAAGTGTATAAAGTCCTTTCTAAAAATCCATTCACCTTCATCTAGTCAAAGGAAGCTCTGTCACTGCCACTTCAGTGGATCAAGGGAAAAAATACTTTGGATTTATGCTGTTTCTGAGGTAACCACATCTCATTCAGCAATGCAGTGAAATGCAGTTTTAAGTGTGCCTTAAGTTCTTCCTTTTGAAAAGGACCACCCATTTCAAACTTCAGACAAAAATATAGAGAAAATCAATAAATTTTTGTCTGTAGAATTTGAAATGTAATTTTGGATTCTGTGATTTTCTTCCAGAAAGTCTTTGTCATTTCAGTAGTGTAAATACATAAATACTAAGTGTACACTCAAATTTAAAAATGTTTACTGAAGGTTGTAATAGTTTGTCCAGTTCATCTTCATTTTTTTTTCCACACGCTTGCATTACATTATTGAGTCAGGCAGTTCTATCACAGAATTCCTCTTACAGCAAGTTAGAAATACCTTTGAATTATGCCATTCCGTTGCATAACTGAGATCCTTAAATCTAGGACAACTGTAAGACTTTATCTTGAATCTCATGGATTTTTTGTACAGTATAACTACCAGTGTAGGTAATTCACTATTGAGGACCCTAGTGGTAAAGCTGTCTGTGATTAAAAGTAAAATACTGAAAGCAAATTGAAATGATTGCTGATTGTTTTGGAATTTTGCTATTTATTAAAAGCAAAATAATGGCGCGTCTCAAATTCCATGTTGATTTAGAAACACCATATTAAAACTATGAACTTGGATGGTTGAAGTTCTATGAATTGATAAAATGAATGAGGCACCCATTATTTTTGTTAGAATGTAAAACTTTGAAGTGATTAGGATAAATGTTATTTCTACAAAATATTGAAGTGTAATTTTTAAGTTTTGTGTGCATACTGCCTGTAGTTTCTGTGAGTACACTTCATACATGCTTTGTTCCTGCAATCCTCATTTCATGATCGGGAGCACTGTGGAAAACAGGAAAGTGGTATGAAATAGCATATTCTAGCAGACACCAAAAATACTGTACAGACTGGATCTGTATGTAAACCAGTGGACAGATAATGTTTTTTTCAGCTGCAATAGCTTGCTAGCCTAATTTAAAATGAGGAAAAAATACAGTTAGAAGGCTTGAATAAACCTTTTTTTTTTTTTTTTTAAATTCAATAGAACTTAATGTATGCATTCTGATTAAATATTTACTAATTAACAAGCAAGCAAGCAAGCATCCAAAGAGTTTAGGTACTCCTGAGCATTTTTCTTAGTATTGCTCGTACCTCAGTTAAAAATGAACACCTCCTCATCCTGTCCAAACAACTAAAAAAACCCCACAAAACTCAGGTAGGTGTGAATATTTGTAAGCTTACAAGGTTCTTGGAGGAACTTGACACAGATGTTAATGTACCTGTTTGGGTATCTTTAAGTAGTAAATACTTCAGAACCCAGCCAAAAGCATGATGATGAACTATCTCACTTGCAGGGAATGTGCTAAACTGAGGTGTTAATGTAAAATCCAAAATTTTTTTTGTTCCTTGTTTGTTGTCTCCCAGTCCAAATACTGCCCTTGTTTGGGGTTCCACTCTGAACGCTGATTAGAGGATGTTCTGATTTATGCCTGTGTAACCTGTTCAATAAGTAATACAGGCTATGTATTGCATCACTATAGTACACACACTAGTGAGAAGTTGGGAGCGATGCTGTTTGGGGCAAAACCATCGCAGAAAGCAAAAGGGGAGATTACCAAATTGTGAATCACCAATCAAACATCGCTATTGAGGAATGTCTACTTAATACAGAGATAATTACTGATTACTTTTAAGTGTCTCAGTAGCTAAAAAGGATGCATTTCACAATAGTATCCCAGTTTGACAAGTGCTGGCTGCAGTATCACTTGCTTTCTGCTATCTGCAGAAAATACAATTTTCTTGATTAGAGTTATTACATTCTTTCATGTTATTGCTAGAGAATTTAAAATAATGCTGCTTCAATCTAAACCAGTATGTGATATACAGCCCCACTTGTTTACCCGTGGGGACGTGACTGTTTCATTAGGTCCAGGATTTCAAACTCTGTCTTGGATGTCTCAGTTTCTTCTTCAGCAGCCTTTAAAAGGGTAGGTGATAGAAGATCATATGGTTCTAGTTTCCTTGATTTTTCTACTGCTTTTAGCCCAAAGCCTTCTAGGGGATAACTTTTCCTTTCAAATTCTCTTTCCTGTGCAAGTATTTATGAGTAGGCTGCCCTAATAAAGATTTTATTGGTAGTCTAAGAGTATGATGAAATAGATTGTATGAAATGTCTGAAAAAAATTGCAAGCACTGTACTTGTCTAGTCTTGTGCTAGGAAATTCATAGAATGAAAGAAAGCAAGCAAATTAAAGCTACTTAAATGCATTGGTCTTTTCTTCTGGCTCTCCCGAAACGACTGTACTTTCTAAGTAGATCTTTTCACTGTAGCACGTAGAGCAGCCCTTTAATACATGGTCACTGATCTTTGTTCAAAATCTGTCATGTCCTCTAGCTTTCTTTTCTTCATCTGCATACTGCTTTTTTGAAAGCTTATGTTTTATTTAAATAGCCTTTTTTTTCTTCAAAGGATTTAGAAAAAATGAATGCACTAGGTTAATAAAGTTTTCTTACTTCATTTTAGAATGTGCTGCCTAACTCTCTTCAATAAATTTCCTTCTTCATGAAAAGTTCTTATATTTCTGTATTAACCAGAATAGAAGTAATAAATGACATGTAAAAAAAAAAAAAGAGAGAGAGAAATAAAATTTTTTTTTCAAAAGTACATCTATTTGTCATGATAGTCTGGTTCTAGCATGTTCAAGAATGTTACTAAAATGGCATTTTTCACACATCCTAGCAGATAATTCTGTCTCTAATATGCAGCAGGAAAAGTTGTGCACAAACTAGAGCAGCCTCAGGAGCTGTCCCATGCAACTTGTACATAGTAGTGAATACCAAAGTCTTGATTTTTCCTTCTCCATTCATCTCCTTGTCACCAGATGGTCTAATTTTTCTTATTCAGAGTGAAGAAATTTAACCAACCAACAAATTGTCTGAAAGTTATGAAGAATTTCACTTTTCCTAACTTGAAGAATTAATTTGTTCTAAGTGTCTTTCATCTTGATACATTAAAGTAAACAAACATAAATCCAAAAGGAACAAATATGTGAAAGCAATTTTGTAAACATTTCTAGCATTTTTAGGGATAAAGTGTGCTAAATGACTGGAAAGGTTTTAATTCATGATCTCTTTTACCATCTGATTCACTATTTGTAAAAAACCAGCTATTTAAAAATTACATTTTCTTAGTGGCCCTTCTCAAGAAATTTCATCATTGTTCTTTTGTCTCACTTTTTTTTTTTTTTTTCAAAGCTGGGACCTATTAAGTGTCTTAGAATGCAGCTTTGAAATGACACATCTTGTCTTACAGTAACAGTCTAGCATTGACTTGAGCAACATACCCCAAAACACGCAATACATTAAAATTTGTTATTGTAGAACTATCAGTGTATGTTTATATGTCTATTTTACAGAAGCTTATGGGAAGCTTAGCTGCAGAATTTACAGGTTACACTACAAAAGGAAACACAGACTTCAGTATTCACTCTTCCTTTTGCCATACATGTTACACTTAGACAGGTGCTTGTTTTATCTTCCACCTTTGCTGTGTCAAAGGAGTCAGAGTTAGACATGGGGGTGTTCATATACAGATTTAAGTGCACATCATCTCTGAAAATCAGTTGAATAATTAAAAATCTAAATATTAAATTTGGGTTCTAAATTTAGCTTCCTATGAAACATTTGGTTGGTTACAGCAGTTTTTTTACACTATTTGGTGTCTTATTTTTTAAAGTAAAACGCAACAGAATATTGTTGCATGTATAAGTAAGGTGCAGTCTTGGAGGTGGTTGATTTTGTTATGAGAGAATACAAGGTTCCCAGTCTTACACTGTAGAAAATGATGGGCTGGTGAACTGTGATAGGCAAAACCTTAAAAGCACCCTGACACTTGGCTGGAAAAAACACCAACCACAGCCTTTCATCTCAGGGTGTGAGGTAGCACAGGGAGAGTAAATATGCTGTGTCTTGCCAGGTGCGCAGGCAGGTGCCTTGAGAGTGGGATAATATTGCACTGTATAGACACAAGGCACCTGCTCATCCACGGTTCAAGACTGCTTTTTCTACCCGAGCCACAATAATGGTATTACTACAGCAGGCAGCAAAGTAGTCTTTTGATACTGAACTTTGTCACATGGTTAATATTTATAAATAGGAGAAGTATTTAAAGTTAGTTTTTCAACTATGTTTTTCAATATAATAATTGCTGCCAAATCAGATTTGTGAACGGGGTGCTCTACTTGAAGGGAACCCAGTTACAAGGAAGAAAGATGAAAGCTGATAAAACCACAGTGGGTGCTTTTTTGGATTGTTCTGGAACAGAATTGTATCTGAAGGTACTATAGGCAGGTGGTTCCTACTTCAAGGTCTCACTTGCTGGGAAAAGGCCAGAGGTTAATCCTGAACCTTTTCAAGGTTCTGACTTTCCAAAATACTATCAGTAGGTTGATACCTCAAATACACCTTACATCTGCATTTCCTCATGGTAGTCTTGACCGTGCTAGGTAACAGCCAGTACAGAAGTGCTACGTCTCATTGTCATCATAACAAGGATATTCTTGGGTCTCCTCCAGTGCCCTTTTGAATCCTTCAGATGCCACTGTTATCCATTTCTAAAGACATTGAAATAGGAAATTCAGTGTGTTTTCTTTAGGCACAAAACCTCTACTGGAGTGATTAAATACTTCCCCAATTTTTATCTTCACCCTGATTTCTTTTCTTTGGCAAAAGCTCTTTGCAGTGAGTGTTTCAAAGCTGGTTTTTATATCATGGTTTCCAGTGTCTTCAGTCTGAAAGTGAAGTTTTGATGGACTTTGAAGGAACAGTTTCTATGTACTCTTACTATTCCTCCATACTTTTCCTGCCTGCAAAGAGCAGTGCTGTCTAGCCAGCCACTGCAGCCTACTTTGTCGCCTTCTTAAATGTGTCCCCAAAGCATACTGACACTTTCTGCAAAGAACACCTTCTCAGGTTGTGTGCAGTGGGAGGAGCATGCAAAAAGAATAAGCCTGTCTTGCCAGGACACCTTACCGTTTTTGAACCCTTCTTTGCAGCAAGCCTCTGGATTTAGGAAGACAAGAATAGCGGCTGGATGAGGTGCTCCCATTGTTAATTATCAGCTGTACTGTTGCTCAGGAACCTGACATAAATTGCAAAGTTAGCAGCTGGTTGTGCCTTTTGTGAAAGGTGGCCACTTCTGACCTGTTTGTTCTGAACACTTAAAATGCCAAGCAAAGCCTTAAACTCTACTGGCACCTGTGCAGTAGAGGAATTGCTAGGTCTTGTCTGTGACATGTGGCAAACGCTCCCTGTCACATGTGCCTTTTTGTGTTGCTTCTTTGAAAACAACACTATTGCTTTTCCACTATTTAATTTTCTCCTGCATAAAATAGAGCTTGATGAATGCAAAAATGGTGGGAGGAGTTCATATCCCCTGCTCATGGATGTGGTGAGGATCCTATACTATGCATCAGAGTGCCATTAAATTTATTGGTTTCTAGTGGTCCAAAACCAAATATTTCTCAGAGCACGGTATTTCTATAAAAGAGCACATATTTTCTGGCTGTATAGACTGCAGAATAAGAAATTTGAATTAGTTTCTTTTTATTCTTTTAATCTTTTATCTTTATTCTTTTATCTTGTTTACCTGTACATTGATTCTGTGTACAGTGTGCTCCTTGAAAAAATGCATTAGTACTTTATTAACTTTCTTCTCTCAAAAATTGTTTTCTGCATTTATTTCCAACTGAATGTATCACAACCTAATGGACTTAGAGGAGGATGCAAAAATGAGCAGCCAAACAACACACAGGAACTGGGAAATCTGTTCTAGTGAGACTGAGGAGTGAATTGTGGGCAAGAAAAGTAGAGATCTTTGAAGCTCAATCACCTTACCTGTGGTCATTATGTAATATTTTATTCTGCATTCTAAAATTATGAACAATTTTGTAACCAAAACAATTTTGTAACAAACAATTTTGTAACTCCATGGGAAGTAGCAAGTTGTCAAGTGTCAGAGTATTGTAGGATTTTTCTTTTGAGAGAACCTCTTTTTGTGAAAATTAAAATTAAACTGTGTAGCAACTCCTTTCGCAAAGGTGCAAATGTTGCATGTTTTGAAAAATTTTGTAAGCACTTGCTGATTTTGTTATTGATGCAACAAACCTGAGATTTGATATTCCTTTCTTTAGTGGTTTAGTATTGATTGAAAATGTTTTTAGAAGTGTCGGCAGTGACCAAAGGGAAATGACTGTGGTTTTGAAGAACTGTGAAACTGAAGGATTTGTGAGAGATATTAAGTGAAGTTACTGGGATTTATATATGTTTTCACTTTGTTATGATGTGTTACTAGCTGGCTGCTGCTGAGGGTTGACACTATTATACTTTGGTATTTTGTTTTGCTTTTGATTTTGGTAATTTCAAACATGCGAGAGTTTTGTTTATGTCAGCTTTGCAGACCATGAAGGGTCACATATAACCCTGTCAACAGTCAGGAGGAGTCTTGTAAACTAAGGAGAAATTACTGCCAGCCCATGTTAAAGGGAAAAAAAGTGATTTTGAAAGCAAGAAATGCTGAATGCTTTGTTTATGAGATTAGGGTGTCATTCTTAGTTTGATAGAAACTATAAGGAGAAACAGCTGAGATAGCTGCTAGGAAAATATTTGACTGACTTTTTAACGGAAAAAAATCACTGACCAGTTTCTTTGCTAAAATCCTCTATGTTTAGTCTATTTGACTTGTTATTTTGAAAATGAACACAAAACTGAGATCTAACCAAATGTTTTAAAGTCTTTTTGAAAACTGCAAGCAGACTTAAGCAGCTATTAAGAAGCTCTGTAGAAATCTAGCAAAAGTAATGTGCAACCTGCAATGAATACCTTTGAGCAAGGGACACAACCCAGTAATAAATTTTCTTTTTGTAGTTTGAAATCTAAAAAGTTTTGCAGGTATTTATTTCTTTTACTTTTTGAAAGAAATTTCGATACCTCTCTTTTTACTCTTGCTTGTAGTTAAGATGTTTTTTTCTTCCCTGGATTTTGCTTGCATTTCATTAAATTCATTTCCCAAGCCTGGTGACTTGCTGCTGTGAAACCAGCAGAGGGTGCCCAGGACTTGCGTAGTCGTGGCTGTTTCTTCCAAGCCCACTGTGGTGCGGCTCTATGGAAACCAGAGAGCTGCTGCATTAAGCCCTGTACAGGTGAGGTGCTTCATATCTTCAGTACAATTCCCAGAATAATTCACTCTTGTGCTTCAGTGCACTGCTTTCTGTACAATTCTCGTGTACATGCTCACTGGGGGTAGTTTTCACCCTCTGTTGTACCCTCTATTGTACACTAGTTGGATTTTCTATTTCAGTTTTTTCACATTGATTTGTACTCGGTGCATTAAGAGGAAGCCAGGGGTTTAGTCTTACAATGTTGAAATGTGAAAGGAAATCCCAGAAAGCTAGAGATTTTCCTGTGATAACCTTCTTTGTAAGTGACTAATTTCTTACTCATCTCTTTATTAAGATCTTTCCTGATTCTTCTCTGAAGTTTTAATTTCTGTTTTTTTCTCCCCCTACTACAGTGAATATCTTTTCACTCTGTTCAGGAACAATGTGATTGTAGTATTCTCTGCAGGTACAGAGTGTGGATTAAATTATGTTCTTTACTGTGAAGTAAAGGAAGGAAGTGAAGGCGAATCTGGCTTTACAACTTTTGGGGCTTTTACAGTACAAATACCCTTTCAGTTTTTACATGGGCATGAGGTTTGTCAAACAGAGATTCAATAAGCTGTTTCTTAATACCATTGCTTAAAAAGAAAACAAGCTAGTAGATTTTTTTTCATTGCATCTGTTAATAGAAATCCTAATTTGTCCCAAACAGTAGGAAAGAGGCTTTTTCCAATTTTATTTATATGAGCAAAGAAAGAAACTTCTGTAAGTCCTTTTTCTCTTGTTAGAATCAGTTTTGTGAAGAAGGGTCAAAGAGTGGTTTCCACATAGCAATACCCAGATTTGGTCCCGTAGAAATTATGCTGTTTGATTGCTGCTTGAATTACCTTTATCAGGGTAGCACAGTAGGTCCAGCACGAACCTCCGGACAAGTCTCCCTGTGTGTGGAGCCGAGGGTAGCATGTGTCATTCATAACGTCATGTTGTCACTTGTCCGTCTTGGATTCTGCTACTCCTTTATCAGCTGGCCACCATCTTGCAGAGGGCACGGCAGCAAATCTCACGTGATCCCTTCACCTGTAAAGACTCCACTTCTGTACTCCTCTCACAGCAGAGAGTAGGAAAAGTCTCCCAGCTTCCAGATTTCCAGTTCAGGCTATCCAGCTCCTAGTCAGATGGAAGAGAAGCTTCATTTGAATGTTCAGTGAATAGTAACTGGAGAGGTGGCAAGAGGGATGGCTTCAAAGACAGCTTGGGTGGAGAAACACAGCAGCCACATTCATAATGGGAGCGCAAAGAGTGCTCTCCACAGCAGAGTCAGGGCTTTTGTACAGTCACTCTGCTGATGTGGCAGATGAAGGAATACTTGTGGGTGTACCAAAGAAAACCGTGTTGCACATGTAGCTAGGTTTACTCTTACTAAAATGACCACCTAAACATTCTGATGGATATGCTGCTGGGTGAATAGTATCTGTTTCCAAAGGTCAGCTTTACTAAAGATACTTCAGGTATCAAGGAAATAGTTTTTTTTCACATGCTCATGTCATTAGGTTATCGGCCACCCACCCTACTGTTTCTCATTCCCAAGTGGTCATGCCTGTAACAAGGCAAGGTGATGTCTCCCAAAGGAGTTGCTTGAAGCAAAACCTCAGACTCATCCTGCTGAGAAACAGTTCTTTGGGCAACTTAGGAAACCTTGAAAAAACTGCTGCTTCTCATATAATTTTATAGCTCTCCTAGCTTTCTTTTAAGATGCTCATAAAAATCTGAGAGACTTGGGAGAAATCATAGTATCATTTGGAAGTAGTCAACAAAATTACTCGTTGTATCCAATTCTCAACCTCCAACATGGCAAACCTTTTACTGCCTAGAAATGGAATGAGATTTTGAGAGCAGGAGCTGTGTATGTCTTCTATAAAATGTTCCTGATTTTCACTGTCATTCTAAAAATTTGTGCTTGCATGCGAAAGTATGAAAGGAACTGACACAGAAAAGGGTCTGCATCACTCAGGGTTTTGGGGTTATCAGGGCACTGTGGTTCCCCATTGTTGCTCCAGGCATGTTCTGTATCCCTACAAAAATTTTGTTATTCTAAAACATATCTTAAATATTCAGTGCTGATGCAGCTAGAGACACTAACTTACATTAACTCAGAGGCCACTGTGGAGCTATGTTAGAAGTTATCCCTGGGCTGGCAAGATGTCTACCTCACCTGTTTCCCAAATCCGTGCTGGATGTCAAATGAAGCAGTTGGTAATTTCCTGTGGCACATGGGACCGTCAACTGTGGTGTCAGGAGCAGATGCTCATCTTATTCAGCAGCTCCCTGAGAGGGTGAGGAAGGCACCCCTCAAACTGACCAGAGAGCTGAGTCCTAGCAGTCACCTCTGACTCACAAGCAGTGCCCATCCATACTTATTTCAAGAGAGTATAAAGTTAGTTTTAGTAATAAGAAAAAATATGCTGCCCAAGCGTATAAACAGGTAGATAGGAAAATAACCTTACGGTAGAATTTAGTCAAAATTTAAGTATTTATGGTTAGATTAGATTCTCTTCTAGTAAAGCTAGATTCAAAAGTATTATATCATGCCTTGTCAGGGGGTAAGTCCGTTGAAGAAAACCTATGACGAGTTCCTGACAGTTCAAATTATGCTACTATTACAGAGCAGATAGCGTGTTTTTTCCTTTTGTCTCCTGTGTAAGTGGATGAGATGGATGCGATTTGGTAGCTGTTGATTGCACATTTGCTTTGTGTATCTAAGGTCTCAATAGTGACCATCTGAAAGCAATAATGAAACATTATTTGAATGTGGTGTGTAATTTAAAGCTCTCCTGCCTTCTTTTCTACCCTTTTATTTCATCCTTGACAGTCTTCAGGATCAAAACACATTTGAAGAGGTTGAAGGGCAGCACTGCCAAAAAGAGAAAGCATAAAAATAATCCACTGGAATATGTCTGTTGGAAACATGATCGGACCCTGAGATGAGCACAGTTGGTCAGAGTATGATGCTAATTACACCAGCGTCGTGGGTTTGACCCTTGTACAGGCTATTCACTTAACAGTTGGACTCACTGATCCTCGTGGGTCCCTTCCAACTCAGAATATTCTGTGATAATCTCTGTGAACCTGTGAGAATGCTCATTTACACACTCAGCAGTGCTTTAACTGTTATAGTAACAAATGCTTTTGATTGCTCATGAATACTTTGAAAAGTGGATTGGATTGTTTCACCCATTGATTTACCACTCCTTTTTATGATTATTATGAAATTTAAAAGTCTAGATACTAATCCAGCAAAACACATAAAATATGGTTAAGTCTGTTTAGAATAACTGGATGTGCTTACATTTAAAGCACATGTGGGAGCATCATTGCATTAGTGCCTAAAGGAAAAGGAACAAATAAGGCAAAAAAGGAGGAACAGAAAATAATGTAACGACACTTATGTAAATGTGATCGTTTGCTTCCTTGATTGTAAGCACGATTGATAAAGCAGTGACAAGTTTTAAAGTCTAATATGTTAAAACACACCTTTAGTTTGTCCCTTTGTTCAGTTAATGTTTCTGTTTCCTAGCTTTTACTTTCCTGACATTGTGGTTCAAGGTAGATGAGCTTATGAGATTATTCTGTTTTTCCTAATGAAACCATTTTTTTCTGTCCTAGAATGTTATTCTAGAATGTGAAATGTTATTCAAATATTGTTAAAAACCTGACATTTCTTGAAACTGGGTTGATTTCCCAAAGTTTCATATTAAAAGTTAGGAAAAATATTAGACAGAAACTGCCCTTCTACCACCAAGCTCTTACTTGATGGAGTTAATTACCTTTCATGAATTTCAAAACAATTCACGTAAAGGAGTTTAATTCTCTGAAATATTCTGTGCAATATTTTTCACAAATAATTTATTGAGATTCTGCTTCCTCCCATTTGCTTTCAGTGGCACTTCACATTTTTGATAGAAGCAGACGGTAGATTTCTCATTAGCACTGTGGGATGTGATACCTTCTTTGGCTTTTAATTAGGTTTTCAAGAAGCAAGTATGTTTCCCAGGCTGCAAGATTTTAACTGAGGCAGATTTTAGTGATGTTTTACTTATTATTAAACTGTATTTTAATAACTACAAATGAGTGTCCATAAGCCCAGATATGAGTAAATATCTTGTCACCGAGATGCTTGAAGTTTCAATTACAGTCTTCCGAAGGTATCTGACTTCTTTTAGCCCAGTATGATGTTTAGCTTGACTCTTTTAAACAGACTAAAATTTACAGCACTATCAAGACCCTGTTGGACAGTCAGGATATAGATGTAAATAGCTATGCATCCTTAATTTGTCTCCTTACCTGCTTTTATTTTATATGAACATTGAAACTGTATTATTAAATTACTGCACTGTTTAAACATAAGAAGGCTCAAACAAAAACATGTTTTGTATGGAAGTTGCTATACAAAATAAAGCTGTCTTGTAGTTGCATCCAAAAATCAATGTGTCATCACATTAAAAGAGGTCTCCTCTGCCATAATAGATTATTTTTGTTTTGCAGGAAATGAAAGTGCCAGTTTATTCTTCGTTTCTGAAAAATCTTTGGTTTTTTCAGCACAGCAAACAAATGGTTCCAACTTTATTTGGTCTCTTTAGCTCATAACTGTATAACTGTGGAAAGTAATCAATTACAAGACACGGCAATCTGGCCTTCAGTACTAAAAGTAAAATAATAATTTTAGTCTCAGAGGTTACCTGAGTCCATCATTCCCTTCCTTTGAGGCATATGTTCATCTTGAGTGTGAAACAGTGCACTGTATAAAAGCACAAGTTCTCAAAGACACAAATATTGTTCCCCAGCAGGTGGGTGTAAATCCTGATGTAATTGCACCTGGGAAGTAAAGTACATTTTGAGTCAAAACGTTTGATGGTTCTTGGTAATTGTGCTGAAATCAACCTACCTAGGATTAGATTAACACAGAATAAGCATTCTGTGTGTGCTTATAAATATGCACATCCATAGTCTTTCATGTTGGATTATCCTGTCTCTTCCCGCTCAATGTAATATCTCTTATGTTCAAGCTTCCTTTTTTTCTAGAACTGCCCAGCTCCTGCCCAAACCATCACCTTATTTCTCAAGGCACTTAAGCCAGGATTTAACTTTGTGTCCAAAGATTTTAACTTGGCATAGTTAAGTACAATACTGAAAAAGGCTGTATTCTTTTTGAATCATGGTCAGTTGAAAAAATGTGCTACCTTATCCTTCAAGCTCTTATGCTAGGATATTTGTAAAATAAACCAGTAAAGTCACAAAATACGGAATTTTATGGTGACAATTATTGTGCCTGCAGATTGTCTGTAAATTCCTTCTTTCTTCTCCTTGTTTTGTGGAGATCAGAGGAAAGTACGATATTAACTTCCATAAACCTTGATCTCTCATTGCAACTTTATTTTTCTCCTTCTTACTGTGTCTAATCACCTGAGCATTCTGACTAGCACGCTCCTGTTTCCATGGTATGCATTCCTTATTCCAGATGAGACGTGTCCTCGCTTTATTATTTGTTGGAGAGGACCTGGAGCTCTCATAGACACACATCAATGATACAATTTCAGAAAAGTCAGGGGAATCAGGAATTTCTATCTGTGTTGACATCCTCTCATATAAATCACTAATTCATAGGAATATGATCCATTATATTAATTACAGTTTAATGGAAGTTGGATTGAGTGCTCTAAAGTTAAGATCTCATGTGGCTTGCTGTAGGCTTTGTGTGATAGTGGACAAATTGCTTTATGTCTCAGTATTTTGGTTTTCCATTTATCGTAAAGGAGTGATGACAGAATTTGCTTTTTTTTTCCCAGTTCTTGCTTTTGCTCATTTTGAGAGTGATAGGTTTCAGAACAGAAGTGCTGGGAACAGGTTTGGACCCTGATGCTGCTAATGGGAAATTTTGTTACGTCTTTTTCTTTAACAACCTGTATGCTTTCAGGGAGAGTTTGACTAAACTGCTTAACAAAGACAAGGATGCTTTCATGTAATTGGGAAATTACAGACAACTCTTCTGTCCTTGGAGGCTCATGATCATTTTCAGTATCCTCAGTCCCTAGTTAGCATTGTTTTTTCAGTGTTTATGTTGCCATAAATGTCTGTAATAATTGTTCAACGTGCAGCAACCTAAAGATGGCATGATGCATAGCAGAAAGAGGAATATCTGCTACATTCATGGCGCTTAGCTGGTGCTGCCATTCAGTGGAGACACTGTAGATGCCCAGCAGGGAATCTTTACAAAATGAAGGTTTTCTGGAAATTGATGATATCCCACCTAGTTACATCATTTGATAGAGAAGTCACCTTCAGATTTATTTTACTTCATGAGTCATCCTTACCCATGCAGTACGGTCTGTGGAGGCTCTGGAGTGACTGGAATCAAAGAAGGAAATAACTCTTTTGAGTGTTACTTTCTTGGTCATTTCTATAATTACAGGTACTCCTTCCCCCTCTGCCCCCCCCACCCCACCGAAGCAGTTAGAGGTGAAAACAGCTATAAAATTTAAATTAATTTCAAAGGGCATTAGGCAATGAAATGTTAATGCTACCTCAGTGCATTTGGAAAATAAATAGGGAGTAATCAGGATGTTGCATTACAAACATTTCTGTGTCAGTATTGTACTATTTCTTTTACTTTTGTTTTCCCCTGCAGGGACCATTAAAAAAATTCACATCTGAATGTCTGTAAATTGTACAGTCTCATTAGTTGTCTACATTTATAAGTAAATGCTAGTGTAATATGCAGCAATTTTGACATCATACCACAAAAATCATACAAATCATCATTAAAAATGGTTGAAGTATGACCTTTGTTTTACTTTAACCTGAGGAAGTTTTTCAGAAAGCTATTAGGCCTGACAGGAAAGTAGAAAGAACAACAGAGTAATTGACAGGATCTGTTTAATCTCATTTATCAGTCCTTTTGATTTTGCCAGGACAATAGTTAAGGTCTGTATTGTCATGCGAGTAGAAAGTTCCAACATACACATTACACTATCCAGTCTTTACATGTGAACAAGCATAAGAGTAGACCTTTGGCTATGTTTGCCTTGCTCTCCACTTTATTTTTTTAATGGAGAGTAGTTTGTTTTAATAGATAACTTTGTTTAAGGTTAAGAGAAGGGAAGTGGAAATGTTTTGCTCTGCACTCTGTGCACGCTGTAGTTTGGAAAATGGATTTGCTCCACTGGAAGGAGCACCTTCAAGTAGAGGCAGGGCACCTTACGCCAGGCTTGCTGTCGTCAGGCACAGGGTGTTTGACTGTAGTACAGGGGAAAACCCACGAAGGGGCCTGGCTGCAGCGTGCAAGACCCAGCACACCCAAACTGCTCCTGCTGGCCGTGCAGCGTCTCCCTCTGTGAATCAATGAGCCCCACTTGCCAGTTTACATGAGGATTTTGGTTTTGAAAATTCCAGTTAATGTCAGTTAAATTCTATGCTTGTTAACAAAAAAAAATTAATAATAGACCTGTTGTGTATCCACCACTGTACAGGTGAAGCCACTTGAGGGTCTGCACACTCAGGCTTGCCCTTCTGTGAGGGATAGGACCTTTCACTATCTTTTTCCCTAATATCAACTCCTCAGACTCTTCTAAAGGCAGCAAAACTTGAGGGCCTCACTCCGGGTGTTCCTGTATTGAAGCCAGTCTTTCCATGTCTCTGTCATATTGGGGTTTCTGATCCTGCTTTCTCAACCAGCTGGGAATAACAGCCCCGCTGGTGGCTGGGATGGCCCAGTGCAGTGGCCTTGCACAGCTTGTCCTCCCTGGCAGAGATTTGGCACTGCTGGCTACCAGCTGTGCCCCAATAGTGGGAATCTCCACAGTGCAGGCTCTTGGTGTGTCGCCCCTTTTCCTCTGCATGCCATTTGCCTTCTCTAGGTACAGCCTTGATGACCAGCCTGGTCCCTGCCAGGCATCGCTGCAGCCTCAGCCCTGCCTGTTGCTTTTAAAGCCTGTTCAGCTCGTTCTGACTCATTCACTAACTCAATCCTCCAGTGGCCCCACAGCATGTATACCTAAATCCTCTGGATAAACCACTCCTATGATAATACTCCTGTAAACCACTGGAAAGGGCTACTGACAGCAAAGGTGAAGTAAAGGTACAACTGAGCATGAGCACGTTAAACAAGTAGAAGAGCATCCAGTGGTGACTGAGTGGGTGCTCTCTGCTGCTTCCAGCCAATTGAATTAACTATCTAAATGGATTTGAGAGATTCATCCCTTGTCCTGCAGGCTCCATCCTTCCTCGCAAGCATCTTGAGATAAACCACAGTTGTTTGCGTCATAGCATTCAAGTCTCCTTGGTGGGAAGCTCTGATCTGTGCCTGGTTTCTGTGGCTGAGCATGAGGCTGGATGGGATCTTAGACGGGATCACCGGGGCTCTTTGCCTCCTTTCAGGGAGAATGAAGCACACCTCTCCTCATCCCCACATGGATTTGTCTCGGCCACTGCCATCACTGCTTGTGACACCATTACATGCAATACCTGTAGATAACCTGCTGCCTGGCTGACTGGCCTTGTGTTAGAAAGCTTTTCTCCACAACTGCATACTAAGTCTTGTCTTCTGCATGATGAGCATGAGAGCAATTAGTTATCATCCTCTTCTCACAACAAACTTTTACGTATTTTAAAAATGTTATTACGTCTTCCCTTAGTCTTCAGTCTTTCTAGACTAAACAATCTATTTCTTTCAACCTTCCATTCTTCTACATCTGTTACCAATTTTTTGTGGCTTTTACCTGGACTCCCTCCGACTGTCTCTATCCTTCAACAGCCCAGCAGGCAGAGCTGGATACAGTAATGCAGTCAGAGTCTTGCCACTGTTGCTAGGGGAAAAATAATTACTTGATTTGCTTACAGTATTGCTCTGACTATATATCAGGCTGCCTTTTTCTGCAAGGGGATAGTGTCCTGACTTAGGGCTTGCTTATAGACCACTGTAACTCCTTTGCAGATCTTTCTATAGTAATTCACCCTTCTCTTTGTGGATCTAATGCATTAATTTCAGAAGATTTATCCAAATTACTGCAACTACGGTGAGTTCTTAGCCAATCTTGTAAACTGCTTGCAACCTCACCCAGTTTAATATATCATATCAGATGTTACAAATCTCCTTTATCACCAAAGTATGAGATTGTCAAATATACAAGGCATCAGAATTACAACTCGCTTGTTTTGAGAAACCTCACAAAAGGCCTTTTCTGATTGATAACATGCAGAAATTATGTTGTAGGATGTAGTCAGACTTCTCTCTGCCTGTCACTATGCCAGCATATGACGACCTGAGGTCACTGACATTTCAACCACCAAAGGCAGTGCTCAGGTGCCAACTTGATTTCCGCAGAGCTACAGGTGCTGGCAGCAGTATTCTCACATGCAAAGTTTATTTTGAATTAGCAAGGTTGTTCAATGCTGCATTTCTTTTCTAAAATCTTGCAGGACTTTTCTTATGTTTCTCTGTCTTTCTTTTCCCTGCATGTTTGCATGATGAATTCCTTGTGGTTCTCCCAGCATGTGTACTTACTGATACCTCTTAAATTACTCCTTTGGGGCTCTGAGGTAATTAATTATTTCCTGGTATAGCATACTCCTTACTTACTCTGCACTGGGTTAATTTGCTGCTGTGCTTTAGTGCTGGCCTTCTGTAAACTAGTCCGCTCTTTTGAAGTCTTTCCCCCTCTGGATTGCCTTTGCCTGGGGGTATCCTTGATAAGCCTCTGGAGCTGGCTGTGGCTGCATTCCCTGTGCTTGTCTAGCATTGATTGGTTTGCTCTTTCCTTCCTAGGAATCATGAAATCTCTCATTTTATAACCACTTTGATTTGATTTCCTTTTCATCACTAAATTCTAAAAAGTTTACAAAACAAAAGTTAAAACTAGAACACCCTCCCATGTCTTTTATGGCCTGCCAAATTACTTCTTCAGCAAATACCTGAGTATCTTTTTCTCCAGGAGAAATAAAAGAGACGTTTAATACCAAACTTTGTCAATATTCTAATTTTGAAAGTCTTTTGAGTTTTTGTATGCTCCCATGGAGGAGTTCTTTCATCTAGGAAGCCAACAGAAGACTATCTCAAAGGTTGTCTTCACTCCTTGAAGTAGCTGGGGGAATATTTTTATGACCTACTAATCTAATCCTTTCTGCAAAGCAATTGCAGCTGAAAAACACAGCCTGACCTCAGAAGCCGAACATTGTTTTCAAACATATTCTGCAGCTCTTTAAAACGCATCTGGAACATACTTCCTGAAGAAACTACAGGGGATTCCGTGCCTCATCAGTATAATGGCAACCACAAGCAGATGAGATGGAACCAGCTGTTATATCACATATGGATACACATATATGTATATGTATCTATATATAGATATATATCTCACACGACCCTTGGGACAGATTGTCAACGTGCAGCATGATACATATAATCTCTCCTGAGCAGTGAACAAAGCAGAGCTAAGACTGGCAGGGACTTCTACAACCTATATGAAAAGAGATAAATCTTATATTGGTACAACACCCAATGAGAGCATTGGTCTCAGAGTGAGGACTTTATGGTTGATCTGTCTCTATGGGGCAGATTGAAACCCTACATCTGCAACCCTTTTTTCCTTTAGGGAAGGATCTCTGTGGTTCAGCTATTTGAGAATGTTTCTGATTTTCTTTGTTTAAAAAATATGCTGTAATAGTTATTTCATACCTCTGTAAATGGATGACAAATAGCCACATTTTAGTTAAACCAGAACTTTCTTTAAAACCACTTCTTACCCTGCTTTTAGTGCTATTTCAGTAGCTATGCGGGTAACAGCAGCATTTTTCTTTCTTTGGAGGTTCCAAATACTAGAAATACTTTAGGAGAGTGATTCTCGGTTCAGTCTGTATTTATACAGATAGGTTATATATCATGGGTGTTATATAATGCCTGTAATTTAAGAATCCACAACAAAAACAAAACATTTATTATATTCTGAGGCATTTCCAGGAAGTGAATAACTATGATTAACTGAATAGGCCATTAGCTACCACTATTACTGCTCAAATGCAGCTGAAATAGCATTTATTTACTGATAAAAATATTTGGCAGCACTGCACTTGCAAAAAACCTTCAAAACTTTACATTTGGAAAGTCCTCTACATTCTTAGGAATCTCCAAAGGAATGATATTTAAAGGCACCAGACTCAATTTTCCTAGGCTGTAACCGTACAAGAAATATAGTAAGTATGCAATTTAGGTGAATATTGCATTTTAACAATCTTATACCAACATACGTAGGAATTCAATAATCAAAGTAGCTGTGGGGATGAAGTTTTCTATGGATTGATTAAGCCTTCTCACTCAATTATCTCCATTTTAATGTACATATTTACTTCTGATCAGATGCATTTGTTCTCTGCAGTACATACATTTTCCCATGTATTTGGATCACTGAAGAAATATGTTCTGCAATTAAGAGAAAAAAATACATCCTTGTTCATTTTATAATAGGAGAATTACTAATGAAATAATGATAGCAAGATTTTTCTGTTAGTGATATGAGCAAAGACCTCAGCCTAACAGATAGTAAGTTATGTACCATATTTTACTTGTGGGGTTTTTTTATAC
Organism: Oriolus oriolus; assembly: GCA_013400235.1. Lineage (NCBI taxonomy): Eukaryota > Metazoa > Chordata > Aves > Passeriformes > Corvidae > Oriolus > Oriolus oriolus. Next base: position 435,201 of record VXBT01004763.1, read on the forward strand.
TGCCTTGGCATTGAAATAGGATGTTCTTTTAAGTATATCTTAAAAACCTTCTATTGCAAGGCCTACTGAAAGCTTTACTTACAGTAAAAGAATTTTACTTTGTGATGAATTTTTGTTCAAAACAAGAAACAGAATATTTCTTCAAGATAGCATTAAGGATCTTCAGATTACTTTGTAATTTAATATTCTTGGCAGTTGAATCTGATCAGAAACCAACTATCCTCTGAAGTGTCTCTATCGTCTGTCTCAAACAACTTGCTAATATATTTAATGATTTCTCTAATGTCAGATCTCTTCAGAAATGGTGGTGATAGTTACAGTAAGAAGATATTGTAGTTATTTGCAAGGATAATTCTGGTTTAAATCCTTTGGTGAATAGGAATTATATGAATTTGGCTGTATTGCTCTCTGGAGATCCTTGGCATCCAAAGCAGGCTGCATTCCCCAGCTGACTGGATCTGATGGATAACTTTCTGTAGCTTGGGTGGTCTGTGGTGGAGCCGAGGAGCAGACTCTAGCTCTAGTGATTGTCTTATTTTAGAAAAAAATACTATCTCTTCACAACTGAAGTTGAATTTTTTTTCCCCCATTTCTTGGAAAAAACAGTGTCTATTGACCATAGTATGCTTGGAAAAACTAAAAATTTTGAAGGGCCTAATATTGAATTCCTGATAACTCTGAAACGTCACAAAATTTTAGAAGTGGACATGAGCAAAAGGGATCATATTAAAAGCAGAGGTATCAAGAGAATGCAACTACCAGTGTTTAAAAACAGATCAGTGTTTGTCAGAGCTAATGGAGAAGCATAATGTTGGTGGAGATGTTTCTTGATATGGAGAGTGCCTGAGTCTGTAGTTCAGAAACGAAAGATGGGATCAGTAGCTGGTAAAATAAGAAGTTTTTGCTAATTGTGATAAATATTTATACAGAGCTATTTACATTTTTTTTGTTAAGGGGGACCATTACAATTTTTTTTTAAGAGACAGATTTAAGCATGCCAAAATGTCTAAAATGTAATATGAGAGAATGTAAAAAAAAAAAAAAATCTGTTTAACAGTTCATGCAGTTAACCCCCCAGGACTGATTTAATAATAAGTGATTGGGAGACCATAGCTGGCATCATAGCAGCCTGTAGTCTTCAACAGGAAGAGCCTTGGCAGTGCTGTGAAGCTCTGTCATCCCATAATGATTATCTGAGGCATTTTTTTATATGTTGTAGCATTTGATTGGAATAACTGAAATGAATGAGCAATAACACCAATGTAGATTAAATCAATGTTTTTAGAATTTGCAGGAGGCAGCTGACTAGAAAATGGAGTTAATGATCTGAAACAAAATGACCTACAGGAAGGTTATCTTCTGCTTATTTAATGCTGGACTGATCTACCATCAGTACAGAGACATAGAATAACAAGAGTGTGGAAATAAGAAGCATTCTGTTTACATAATTTATAATTTTTAATTAAGTTGCCAAAATATTTTTAGTGCCAAGCCCAACAAGACAGAAGACTTGAGAAACCACAAGTAATGACAAATCATAACTTGGACCTAAAATAAAATTATTTAAGTCATTAATTAAAGTGAAGTATAAACTATTGCATTTAAATGCAGACTGATATTTTCAAGCAATTTTTAGGATCTTTAAGAGAAGCTCCATGTTGTAAGGTTCACCTTTCCTGGCTATTCATGCATTTCTAGTTCACCAGGGACATAGTTCCTGCACTGCAGCAACTGGAAACAGTATTTCCACTGCAAAGTGAGAACTGTGAAGCGCATGTGGAAAGCAGGCTAATGGTCTCCATTACATGGCTAAGCCCAGGCAGAAGATGCAATTGTTAGACAGCAGAGGGGACACAGGAAACACATTTGTTCTGCAGATTGACAAAACCCTAACAGGCAACTGCAGATGGATGGGTACCTTTCATCCAAAGGAGGTGCTGCAAGATCGGGATAAAATTTAGTTGTACAAATATGAAGTCAAGCATTCAATGAAATATGTACAGTTTCTACAATTACATTTTGGAGACAGCAAAACAAGGGAGGAAAAAAAAAGGGTGTGTTTTTTAGTTGTGAGATATTTCTGAGCCACTGGCGCAGTTGTGTAAAAAAAAAGGGTGGAATGCTATCTTAGGACATATCAAGCAAGGTAACTCCAGCAGAGAAAATGAAGTTATCAGTGTCTTTATCATAGAATCATAGACTCACTTAGGTTGAAAAAGGCCTTTAGGTTCATCAAGTCCAACCATTAACCCAGCACTGCCAAGTCTGCCACTAAACCATGTCCCTAAGGACCAGTTTTTTAAATACATGTCTTTTAAATACCTCCAGGGATGAGGACTCAACCACTTCACTGGGAAGCCTGTTCCAGTGCTTGACATCCCTTTTCATAATGAAAATTTTCCTAAGATCTAATCTAAACCTTCGCTGGTACAGCTAGAGGCCATTTCCTTTTGTCCTGTCACTTGTTACTTGGGAGCAGAGACTCACCCCACCTGGCTACAACCTCCTTTCAATGAGTTGTTGAGAATGATGAGCTCCCCTCTGGGTCTCCTTTTCTCCAGGCTAAACACCTCCAGCTCCCTCAGCCACTCCTCACAGGACTTATGCTCCAGAGCCTTCAGCAGCTCCATTGCCCTTCTCTGGACACACTCCAACACCTCAGTGTATTTCTTATAGTGAGGGACTCAGAACTGAATACAGGACTTGAAGTGCAGCCTCCCCAGTGCTGAGTACAGGAGACAATCATTGCCCTGCTCCTGCTGGCCACACTATTTCTGACACAGACCAGGATGCCATTGGCCTTCTTGGCCACCTGGGCACAGCTGGCTCATGTTCAGCTGCTGCTGACCAGCACCTTCAGGTCCTTTTCCCCTGGGCCACTTTCCAGCCACTCTGCCCCCATCCTGTAGCTCTGCTTGGGGCTGTTGTGACCCAAGGGCAGGAGCTGGCACTTGGCTTTGTTGAACCCCACACCACTGGCCTCAGCCCGTCGATCCAGCCTGTCCAGATCCCTCTGCAGAGCCTTCCTGCCCTTCAGCAGATCAACATTCCCTGCAAGCCTGGTGTCATGTACAAACTGACTGAGGATGCACTTGATCCCCTCCTCCAGAACATCAGTAAAGGTATTAGACAGGACTGGCTCCAACACTGAGCCCTGGGGAACGCCTCTTGTGACCAGNTTTGTTGAACCCCACACCACTGGCCTCAGCCCGTCGATCCAGCCTGTCCAGATCCCTCTGCAGAGCCTTCCTGCCCTTCAGCAGATCAACATTCCCTGCAAGCCTGGTGTCATGTACAAACTGACTGAGGATGCACTTGATCCCCTCCTCCAGAACATCAGTAAAGGTATTAGACAGGACTGGCTCCAACACTGAGCCCTGGGGAACGCCTCTTGTGACCAGCCACCAGCTGGATGAACTCCATTCACCACCATGCTGGGCCCAGCCATCCAGCCAGTTTTTAACCCACTGAACAGTGCAAGAGCTCCTGCCCAAGCCAGGAGCAGCCAGTCTCTTCAGGAGAATGCTGTGGGAAATGGTGACAAAGTCCAGGTAGACAGTATGCACAGACATTCCCTCATCCACTAAGCAGGGAATCTTGCTGTGAAAGAAGATCAAATTGGTCAAGCAAGACCTGCCTTTCACAAAGGCACAGTGGCTAGGCCTAATCCCCTGGTTGTCCTGTACGTGCCATATCAGGGCACTCAAATGAGCTGGTCCATGACCTGCCCTGGGACCAAGGTCAGGCTGACAAGCCTCTAGGTCCCTGGATTCTCCTTTCGACCCTTGTAGATGGGCATCACATTTGCCAACTTCCACACATCTGAGACCTCACTGGTAAACCAGGACCAGTGATAAATGATGGAAAGTGGCTTGATGAGCACTTCTGCCAGCTCATTTAGTATCCTTGAATGGATCCCATCCAACCCATAGACTTGGGTCTGTGTAAGTGGTGTAGCAACAATTTCCCCTTGGATTACAGAGGCTTCATTCTGCTCCCTATCCCTGCCTTGCAGCTCAGGAGTCTGGGGTCCCTGAGAACCACTGGTCTTTCTATTAAAGACTGAGGCAAAGAAGACATTAAGAACTTCAGCCTTTTCCTCATACTTTGTTGCTATGTTTTACTCCACATCCCATAAAAGATGGAGATTCTCCTTAAGAAGCATTTTTTATTGTCTTTTATAGCTCTAGCTATGTTAAGTTCTAGTTGGGTTTGGGCCCTTCTAATTTTTTCCCTGCATAATCTCACAAGATCCCTGTAGTGATTTGGAGTTCTCTGCCACTTCTTCTAAGGGTTATAAACTTTTCTTTTTCTCTTGAATTCCGGCCAAAGCTCTCTGTTCAGCCAAGCAGGTCTTCTTCCCTGACAGTTCATCTTTTGACGTGTGGGGATGGCCTGCTCCCACACCTTTAAGATTTCTTTCTTGAAGAATGTCCAGCCTTTCTGAATTCCTTTGCTCTTCACAACTGCCTTCCAAGAGACTCTGTCAACCAGTCTCCTAAACAGAACTTTGTAGGATAAAGTCTCATCACTCATGTTCCAGCAAGATTAAATCAAAATGAGAGACACTCAGAGGCAAGCTAGGGAAAGAACAGGAAAGCCAAGAGGCAAGAGGATGCTAACAGATGTTGACTTAACCTAATAAATCAAAACTTGGGAAAGAGACTGTGAACAGTCTCTCTAACCACCTCCAAGTAGTGCACCCCCCAAAAAAGAGAAAATACACTTATTGTAAACACAAACCTCAGGGTTATAAATTGATCGTGAAAATGTAGGCTTCAAATTAGGAAAAAAATATTCTAGTCATCAGAGCAATGAACTTCTGGAACAGTAAGCAGAAAGATGTTAAAAAGTAAAAAAAAAAAAAAAAAGATAGAGCTTGTCCAGTTAATGCAGTTAATGGTAAGGAATAGGAGAGGCCTGCATGCAACCTTTCTGTCTCCTGTTCCCCTATTTTGTACCTCTCCTATTCCACACAGTAAAGGGCTATGGACTGTTTTGCATGCTTCAGAGTTTGCTGTCAGGAACCGGATGCTCAAAGGTATTCAGTAAAAAGTGAAGAGACTTCAGTTGTGAGAGAGAAGAAAAATCCTGGTGGTTTGTGTTGTCTCGGGATTGCCACAAGCCATCAGTGTGTTACAGCCCTGACAAACACTCAGAGGTGTAAGAGCTTCAAGTCCATTTCAAGATAGGAGTACTGATTTGGATTTCAGCTCACTTCCTCCGTGCTTCTGGAAGCCCAACCAGGAGTTATTACTTTGAGACAGTACAGGGAGCTGCTATGTCCTGCTGGCAAAAATTTGTTAGCCAATTCCAGCTAATATTCAGTGATTGTGCAATGGCTTTTTATTTGCTTTGTCCCAGTATGCCCATGGATAGGAACGCACCAGCCCCACAACTAGGGGGGTAACCTACCTGTTGGGTGAGAGGTGCTGGTGCCGAGCACTCTCTTCCTGCTGGCTCACGGCCTGGCAGAACAGCACTTTGGGACAAATTCCATTTGCTGGAACCCTGGCAGCAAATAGCTCCCTGAATCAGTCGCAGGCACCTGTAGGTGGTGCCCCCGCTCCTGCAAGCTGAAGAGGTCCAGGTTATTTTAAGGCTTCTCCTGCAGGACTGATGCAGCATGGCAGCAGTCACACTGTCGGCTCCCAGCTCTCCCACGGAACGTGTGGCTGTGGTGGGGATGCTCTCACCAGTCCTGCCAGCTTTCGGCACCACCCCACCCTGAGCTTGTCCTCGCAGCTTCACAGCTTCAGTGCATACCAAAAGGATTCTCTTGAGCTGCCCCTGCTGTGTTTATAGATGTGCCTTTGCCTTGAAGCAAACCAGAAGCATTCCCGCAGTCAAGCTCAGCTGAGGAGAGATTAAGGCTGTTCTTCATTAACACCTTGAAGTGTTGTTTGCAGTTTCCAGCTCACACCGTCTGCCATTCTGTAGCCACACCAATGAGCACTGTTTGGCTTGAATGTAGATGAAGTGTTCTAGCAAGTATGTCAAGAGTTGGCTCATGATCAAGTTTCAGTCACGTAAGTGTGTAGACATACCCCCAAACAAACTTAAATCTTTCTCTCCATCGTGGCAAGGCAGAGCAGGATCACTGCGTCAGCCAGCAAAGCTGGAAGACAGTATATTTGGATGTTTCTTGTCATACAAATGCCAAATATTCAAAACTCGTGCCTTCCAAGATTATGAGACTGGCTTTAAAATAGTGTAATCTTAAAATTAAGGCTCTAGAAATCCCTTTTATCTTCTGCTTTTCTCAGATTCTTCTGAGCCTATCAGCACCTAAAAATCCCATTTTCCACCTTTTCTTTGCATCTATGAGCATACAAAAATGAACTAAAATATGAAAACTCCTATTCATACATGAACAACTCTCTTCAGAAAGATGAGCTTTACAGAAAAGCATCACATCATGGAGCTCATGAGACACTCTCTGGAGCTGATAACACTGGATTTGATAAAGCCAGGGACTGAAGTGGCCAAAGTTTGCACAGCCGCAAGAATGATATAGTTCAGATTACAGAATTCTTGCTGACAGAGGATACGTATGGAGTGAAAAAAAACAGGTATAGATTAATTGAAAGGAGGGGAAGAAAGTAAAAAGGACAGAGGGGGCTACAGTTGTTGTCTTGGCGTTTTCAGTCACACACCAGGGAAACTGCTTCAAGGCTGTGAGATGCTTCCTTCAGCCCAGAACTCACCCACTCCCATAAACAATTACTTGATCTCAGCCTGTATTTTGGAGGATTGGCAACTGGATTATCGCTTGGTACCCTAATCAGGTCTTATCTACAGAATGCAGTGTGCCACTGGAGTGTTCATTTCTTATTGATACCACGTACACCACCATGTTCAGTGCAGAAAAGCTTTGAAAGTTTTTCTGATTTTTACATTATGTTACACAGGATTTTTTTCTAATGGTTTTAAATTGTTTTAAATGATACACTGCTTGTGTTTAAAGTATACACTACTTTTTTAAATGGTTTCGTGTGGTTGTTAAACTAGCAGATTCTTTTTAATTTACAAATACACTTCTAAATAAATTCTCTAAAAGTTTAGAGACTTTGTTATCCATTCTAATTAAGTGTAGTTTAAATTAAGCACATTGTAACTTCCCTTTAGTCTTGTATCCCCAATAACTTTATGATATCAAGACTCAGATATATTCTAATACTTAATATTTGCCTTTTAATTTGATTAAAAGTTAAGTATAAGAATCTTTTATATACAGATACAGAAATAATATAGCAGTTCAGATATGGAACATCACTGCAGTTTTTTCCCCCAAGACCCCTTAGGCTGAGTCATAGAAAACACCCTCATAATTTTCAAATTACCTACTGCCTCTTCATGTATGACAGCACAATATATATAACATCATATGATGTTCCAAGTGTTATTATCTTGATATAGGCTTCTCCAACACCAGGGACAAGGGTTTCATAATGTAATTCAAGTATTGCAATGATCAGCATTCCTGTAGTGTAAAGCTTAAGACATCTGACTTCAAGGAACAAACAGATTGAGGTGTTTCATTATCAGTAATCTAGTCTGTACCCATAAACTTAAACTGAAATTTAAAGTCAGTTAAATTATGTAGGTTTTATGCTGCTTGCTAAAATGAGGAAGTTTTACACTTTCTATTAATCTGTATTTGATAACTGCAGTCTTAATTACACTGATTACTAATTTTCCCCATCAGCCAACACACTAACATTGCACTATTTAAATACAGAGTCCTGTTTCTCCTTTTGAAAAAAAGGCGTGGGACTCATCTCACTTTACTCCTGCAGTACATTTACCCTGCAAAGCTGACTGTTCTGTCTTTAGTATAGAGCGAGAACTGTGCAGTGGGGGTGGGACACCCACACACCTCTCATGGCTGCTCCTGCCACTTGTGTTAGGCACTTAAACAAGCATGGCACAAATCCTCCTGCCATCACTGACTGGCTCCAGATAACTCTGGTTGGATACTGACATTTATCATGGCTTTGTTTGCTGTGGATTGCAAAGAGAACAACGATGATCTTTTAAGACAGGGGTCACCATGACACGTCTTTCCATGTCAACAGGGTATCGGCTTTTCTGGTCCTGAGCAAGCTGCTGCTTGGACTTTCAGTTACACTTCTGATTGAACAGTTTGTCTCTCTTTCCCTGTCACTCTCAGCAAAATGTTGACTCTCAGAAATCCTAGCCCTTTTGACAAAAAAACAAAAGTAATTTTGGTATCTGTATGTCTAAAATTCTTGATAAAATCTCTTAAATCTCTATAATTTATAATCCCTAGAGCTGTTCTCAGTAAGGGGCAGACATCTGCTTTGTCTCAGCTTCAGGACTTTTGACTTGCTGTAATAAGCAGGTTTTTTGTGGGAGTCTTTCTCTGCCTTGGCGGTCAGACAGCAGGCTGTACATCATGAGCAGTCCTGGGTCAGGCTGGTTTAGCCATCCTTTATCCTATTTCCTTCTTTCCCACTGGAGAAAGCTGGGAGTATTGGTGTGTGCTCTTTATGTAGCTGTCTCTCTGTCACCATGTATATTTCAGAGGAAGTCAGTCTCACTTTTCTTTCACTGGAAATCCAATGGGATATATCCCTGAATATCAAATCAAATTTTGTGTTAATTGAAGGTGGGCATTGTGTCATATTTCAACTTCTGCTGGCCTCCAATTTTTCCAGTCCAGAAGGAACTGGGGACTCTTTCCACCTTAGGAAGCAAGTTATTTCACTTTTCTGAGTAGCACAGATGGCACAAACAAAATATAACATAGAGTGAAAATTAGAAAAGGTCTGCTAATAACCCAGATTAGGTTAAGAAGAGTGATCTGTGCTTCCTGTATTTGTGGAATTGTCTTGTGTCTCCATAAAGATTAATGTAAATGGTAACCTTTTCTTTGCAAAGCTCGATATGACCAATCCTGTTGGTCTTAACAGTCTTGTTCAGTATGTTTCTGATCAAGATATCTTTTGCAAGATAAACAGTAAACAGTAATTTTGCAGCCTGGAGTTTTGTGAAGTTGTGCAACTGATTTGTTTCTAAACTGTAGTGGTATGTGTTTGTTGTTTTCTCAGTGGAGCATTTCACTGAGCAAAATTCAATTTTAAAAGGCTGTGAAAGACTTCCATTGAGTCTAAATTGAACAATATTTCAGTAAAGCACATACTTCATAAAATTAGCCATATAGATGTGAAATCAGTTGTTAGCAAGACTGTGTTACCACTTGAAATCTTTTCTCCATAATGGTTCTATTTTCAAAGTCTATACAATTCTTCCTAAAATATATTTGCTAATATTAGCAGTTTTATTTGAACAAGGCTGTATGGCAAAATATTTCAATTGTTATTATTCTTATGTGTGCTAGGGAAACTGGGCTAGAATAAATTATCATTACATGAGTGCATAAATTATTTGGAAACCATATACAAATAGCAGTTCTCAATGATACACCATTAAGTAAAGTTCTTCAAGTGTTTTTCACTTGTTCCAGTAATATTCAGTATTCTCACTGACAGCTTGGATGAAAAGTTAGAAAGGTTGGAAGCAAGGCTGTGGAAAACGACAAAGTAAAGATAAAGTAGTGGAGCAGTCTAGAAACTGTGGGGTTTCCAGCAGTTAAATTAGAGCAAATGCGGAACTGTACCTAGAGCTCAACCCAATCAGCTGCAGGTGGGAAACAACTGGCCAAAGAGCAGTTCTGTAGAAGAGACCTGGTCCCAGGCTGAACATGTGCTGTTGATGTGCTACTTCAAAGGCCAGTCTCTAGAAAGGGGAGTAATAAAGCATCAAATGTAATTATTTCGCTTCGGTCAGCACTGATAAGGCCTCAGTGGAAGAGCTTCACCCACTTGCAGGAGCTGCAGCTCAGGTAGGATCCAAGAAGAGATCAGTCTGGGCTCAAAGATGTAGAGCACATGGGCCTTCAAGGAAAGATTGAAGGGTTGTTTAGTGTAGGGCAGAGAAAAGGAAGTCATCAGAGACACCTTCTTGTAGCACTGGGTGACCATGAAGAGTAAGGGATTCAGCTGCCATGTGTGCTGCTGGTAGAGGAAAGCAGTAATAGGTTGGATCTCAACAAGGATGACTTAGTATAAACATCAGGAAAAAATGTAAGCATCAAGGAAAAGTGGAGACCTGGAATAGGTGGTGCAGGGGGAACTAATGGAATCTTCAACCTTGCAGATGTTTAAAAATAGGTTAGACAAACATCAGCAGGTGTCACATTGGTCAGGGGTAGGCAAAGTGATCTCTCAAATCACCTGCTACCTCTGTTCCTTTAGTGATTTCTATTTATGTGATAATTATAAGAATAATAATTATACATAAAAGAAGTGATTTGTATAGCTCCAGAAAACTTCTGGGTATGTAGCCAAAAACCTAGCATTGGTTCTGGAATTTATTGTATGGCTTTTATATTTGCATTAGATTGAAGAATTATAGTTCTTATCATTTTGCCTATGTCAGTACTGATTGAAAATTACTAGGGTCTGATGGCTTTGTGAATGGTGTTTGTGAAATAATTATGTGAACTTAGTCAAATGTCTGTGGTAGGATATAATGCATTCATACTCATAAGAAATTTTGGTCTTTAACCTACTCACAGTCCATGGAAAAAGATGGACTTCTTGAGATTACCTAGGAAGTGGGGGAATCACCCTCCAGAGGTACCTTTGCCTCTCCTTCTACATATTCTGCAGCAAATATATATTGGAGGTGTATTCTTGGTCTTTCCTATCTTAGTCTGTGATACTAAAAGTTTGATTTTCTCTGGACTTCACAGGGGACTATCTGAAAAAATTATAATTGGCAGGAAATCAGAATCGATAATGTAGAGGTCTGTTTTGACAATTGGTCTGTGAAGCCCATTTAATGAGTCTTTTATGAAGGTTTTATAGTTGTTATCAATACATAATGAACATGACCAATATGTGTTAGAGATAGTTCTACAACAAACTCATATAGGCCACTTATTAACCTGTTGGATTCTTGCTCATTGTTTGTTGATCCTCTGGATTGTTTCCTCTGTGTCTTATGTACAGTATGTGTGAGAGACAATACAGCACTTTAATCCAGAAAATCTGCTATACAAAATTAATTTTTACAGGGGTAACATTTTATTGACATTTTTAAAGTAGTAAGGCACTGGACACTTATTTTTTAAATAATGGTATGTTTAATCCTGGGTAATGTTTTGGGAACCATACAGTATAAGGCCTTTCTCCCTCATAAGCATCGTGTGGCTAACAGAGAGATTGTAAATTTATCCCAAATCTTTTCTTAATGAAACATTTGCTATTGCTTGGCTAAAAAAAAAGTCTCATTTATAGGGCTTTTTAAAAATTGGAATTAAACTCCAGCAACCAGTGATGACTAGTTATTGTTCCTTTTGTCAACAGGCAAGATGAAGGAAGTTCTGGCAGCTTACCATGTCGCGGGCTCTGCAGAGTTAAGTGAGAAGTGCGCCCACGTTCTAGCACGCATCACATCACATCGATCTTGGGTCTGGAGTGCCAGAAGGATCCCAGCGCTGCGCTCTGAGACGGCTCTGAGCACCTCAGTACCCCGTTTTTGACAGAACCCAGGGATGGCAATATTACACACCAGTATTACCTGTCTGGGGCAGGTTTAATTTTATAAATTAAAACAATAAACTCTATGAGTTTCTAGACCATATTTGTGCTGTTGAGGATGATCTGCTCAGATGAACAGTTTTGCATCCATCGAAGAGACAGGTTCTTCTGCTGGACCAGAAGATGACAGTGGACTGTATATTGTAACTAATACCATTTGTAGAATCTCCTTGTGCAAATAATTGAAGAACAGGTTGCAAGAAAATCCTGTAGGGAATAAGACATGCTTTGTTTTGATCTACAGATTTTTTAAAAAGTTTTGTTTTTTTTAAAGATAACCACTTTTACATAACACTATGTGTGCAGTCTATGTGCAGCTCTTCACTGTGGCTATCTGTATTCCAGAGATGATGAATTCCTTGTAAGACACCTCAGCCTTTTAAAATTTGTGATGAATCCTTAAATTATGAGAGTATAAGGAAAAACTAGAAGGGAAAACTTCTAGAGCTTTTATTTGACTAGATGTCTCCAATTACTTCCTGTTAGTGTCCTAAAAGGAGAAGGAAAAGTCAGGAAGTAGAAATTAAATACAAAAACCCCCACACTGCATTTCATTTTTTGGCATATGCACCTATCTAAATGTGTGTTTGATCTAATATTGAAGGAGAGAGAAACAGCTAAAAGTTAGCTGAGACATCACATGAAAGGTCTGTGTTTTTGGGCAGTATTTGCTAATTTTGTCTCTTGAATAGCTATAGAAAAGAAGGAATATGTATATGCCCCACCATATGTGAAAAGGACATACTTGCCATTCCTTTATTTATTTTTGCTCTTTCAAAAATTAAAGTGTCAGTTATTTGGAATGCTGTAGTCTGTGGTCTCTTTACGTTTGTTTAGTGGGATCCTTTCAACAAAGTCATTCCCATTACAGTGTAACTGCATGGTGACCACAGCTTTGGGCCTGTATAATAAAGATCTAAATTCAAAATTTTTTTTCTCATCATTTTCTCTATTTTTATGTTGTATCTGCAAGTCTTTAATTGGAGTCCCACTGATTGCTGATCACTGGTTAGAAGATTCAGCAAAAAATGTTAGAGAGGAAGGTATTTGTATGGTTGAACCTTGTTCTCCTTTGTATTATTATTTACAAGAGATTAAAGGGCAGATACAAAATGTTAGCAAATCAAAAGAGATGCCTAAATTCAATTTGCATGAGCCCCTGGGACAATAAGGAGATCAGGCTCTTTGCATCCCAGATTTAAGGCCATGTTCAAGTATTTGGCATCTGGTCTCTATTAATTAGTAATCCTGGAAAGGTACTGGAGGAAAAAGCTGCAGAAAAGTTGAGTCAAAGCTGGCTTCAATTTGCTATGTGTGATATACTGGGCTGAACACACAGCTGTGTTGTACAGCAGAGTTCAAAAGCCAATCAGATTCTTTTTACTTCTTCCTACTTACTTCCTTCTCCAAAGGAAGAGGAAATTTTAAATTATAAAAATGTTCTTTGTGTAACAATTAAGTTTGTGTGAGCAAAAACTGCACATTGCATTTCAAAACTTAATGTAGTCCTGACAAGGCTGCCTTAGCCATGCTGCCTTATAGTAGGGGTTTTTCCCACTGTGGTTAGCTCACAGCAAATATCTGAACAGAACACCTCTGACCTTCAAAGCTTTTTAGCTGGGCATCCCTGTTACCCTGCATCTTACATAGTCGCATGTGGATGGCAGAGTGCTCTCTGCTGTGACATCCGTACCAGTGCATTTAGACACAAATAGAGGTAGACAGCACCGTCTCAGTGCAATTTCCTGATCAATTCAGCTAACCTAAGGCTGACCTCCTGCTCACCTTCTGTCCTGCTCACACCTTCCCACGACTTCCCTCGAGAGCTGCACACCTGAGCCTTCCTGGTCCGACTGAAAACATCCTTGTGTAAGAGTTTCACTCATGTGCCAGCTCTGACACCAGGGACAGAGTGGGAAGGAAAACCTTTTTATTAGCAGTTTAGTTTTAGGTTGACTTACACTGATAGAGGACCCATGTTCTCAAGTGCCTCTGTGATTTAGCTAATCTTACTACCTAAACTTCCTGTTTCAGCACATTGCTTCCCTATGGCTGAGGTGTTCCTTGATTTAGTAACATCACAAAGAAAAGAAAGCACTGGAAATTAACGAAATCCTTAGAAAATAATACTAATGGCATCTTTAAAACTACTTGTGCAGTAGCAGTATTTGAAGTACCAGAAAAATACAATGCCACAAAAGGAATACATTCCTGCCATTCAAATTACTCTGAATATCAAAACTTTTTCAGAAAGACAGAAGCGAAAGCTGTGGGCTGTAACAGTACCAGGGCAGCACAAGCCTGCTGTGCTAGCAGACCCCTAGCTATTAATGAGGTTTGTGCTCAGTATGTGGACAGCTGGACCCACCAGAACTGTACATGCTTGAGCTTGACCATGGCACCATTTGAATATGAATGACAAGAATGAATTGCCCCAAGAGCAGGGCCTTATTTTGGAGAAGTGGCTTTTTGTCTGTGCCGGAGGCTGCTGGAGTTTGACCGTCCTGTTGGGTGAACTTTTCTGATGAGATGTGTGACTGTTGCCCATCTGTTGAAGGAGTGATTAAAAAACAAAACACAACGAAACAGGCAAACCTCTCGGCACTCCAGTAAGGGCAAAGGTTGAAGCTTTTTGTTCTTTGGATGAATCCCCCTTTGAGATGCCTCTCCATGCTTTCCCTTGGCATCTGGACAAGCCCTTCTTTGTGAAGGGACATGAATATGGAGAGACCTGCAGTGCACCCGTCTCTTCAGTCTGCTTCAAAGCAAAGTTTCAAAAGTCATTCTTTTCTGGCAACTTTAAACATCTAAATGGGGGCACTGCTGGCTTTACAAACAGTATTAGCTGACTTTGATGACTTGGAGCAGTTCAGTATTTGCTCAGTTAGAACAAATACTAAATGTGGTCTGTACAGCTTAGCAGGCAAGAGTGTTGGTTTTGCTGACTGAATGTAATGCGTGAATATGGACTTCACAATCAAATAAGATGGTCTTAAGTAATTTCCTTAGCAGACAATAATCCATTCCAAGAATAAGAACATCTGTTCAGGGCCCAGATCTGAAATAAATTGTAGGTTTAGAGACAGGTCTTTTGTCCAGCGTTGTTTGGGCACTAGACGTATAAGAAAGAATTGACTATCCAGGTCACAGCTGGGATTTAGATGACAAAGTATGAGCATGTCTCTGCTGCAGCTGAACACACCAAATCTTACCTGTGACTGCAGTTCTGTTCCTGCTGCCAGTCTGCACAGGCTTTTACATACATGGGCTTGCTTTAGATTGCTTACAGTTACATTCCCTTGGGTTTGAACTATGTGTATATGCTGCTGTTGATTCATCCTATACATACACAGGAACCCCCACCAGTAGTCATCAAATGGTTATATTTGTTGGCTATTACTCAAAAAAGCCAAGTTTGTTAGAAACTATGATCATATTTCATAGGCAATTATGTACCTTACTTTTTAAATTCTCTGTTGCAACCTTCATCTAGGAATCTAGGTTTAGTTTGGATACTAGGAGAAAGTTCTTTACTGTGAGGGAGGTGAGGCACTGGAACAGGTTGCCCAGAGGGGTTGTGTGTGTCCCTTCCCTGGAAGTGTTCAAGGCCAGGTTGGATGGAGGTCTGAGCAACCTGGTCCAGTGAAGTGTCCTTGCCCATGACAAGGGATTGAAACTAGATGATCCTTCCAACCCAGGCCATTCTATATTTCTGTGAAATCTTGTCAAGTATTAACTAAGGGAGTCTCACAGAAGTTTGCAGGCAGTGTATCATTTATTCTAATGTGTAAGTAGATAAACCAAGTCACCAGAGAGCTAAGTAACTTCACGGATATTTCACAAGAAGTTGCTTCACTGCAATCAACAATAAACAAAACTAATGATCATGTAAGGAAGCCAACATCTTAAGAAGTTATCACATGATTTTTGTCACTCCCTGTTGTGCTTGCCTTCTGTGCCAAGAGAGCTCCTCTGTCAGCAGCTTCACTTCACCTCAGCTGCTCTGAGAGTTCTGCACCCATCCCCTCTACATCTTGCAAGAAACAATTGTGTTGTATTACTCTATATGATAACCTCAACTGCCCTCCAAGAATCTCTGTGAAGGGCCAGATCTTATCACTGTTTTGTTAAACTCCATGTCAGAGCTGGAAGTTCCCCTTTTCCCCAAGACTCCCTATTGCCAGCACAAAGCTTTAAAATATTTTCTACCTTTGTGTTACTACCACTAGAAATAAACAGAAAAATGTTTGATCAACTTCAAAAGAAAAACCAGTGTGAAAAAAGTTGCCACCTTCCAGCTCAGAAGGAAACAGGTCACACAGTTCAATGAAATGTTCCTGAATGTAGAAGCAGGATGCAGTGGTTGCAGAGGGCTGTGGGAGCTGTGCCCTGCCTGACCTGCCTGCAGGGACCTGCTGCCAGAGCTACTGTGAGGCAGAAGGCACTGTCCTCCCATGGCCTCACAAGGCACATTTAATGGCAGATGAGCTTTGGCAGAAGAGGGAAAGCATTTCCTAGCCCATTGTTACTCCTGGGGACAGTACAGCCATCACAGCGATAGCAGGCACTGAATGGGAACTGGACTGAAGCTGTCTGTATTGGCAATATGCTGCATTTTCAAAGCAATAATTAATTATTGTACTGAGTTCCCAGGGCATGTGGTGGATTCCCTATCAGTGGGAATACTTAAGTCAAGCTTTGTGGCCATTCAAAGGGTGGTGAATCCTGGTGCAGGCAGAAGGGATGTGCTTGATGTGGGGACTTGTTGCTGACATGTGCTCTGTGGAGGATCAGGAGGACCTCAGAGCTGGTGATCAGAATCGCCTTGAGCTCTGTGTTATCGCGTCCCAGACTACTTTCACAGCCACCACTCTCTTTTGACACCAGTATTGACTTTGCCTTTAAACTACAGAATTTGTGCTCTGTCTCCATGGGGAGCTAGCAGTGCAGGTCTCTAACCATCAGCAGATGTCAGAAAAATAGCAATTTCAGTTGTACCTTGTAAAAGTCAGCCAAATAATTATGTTTTCATTAAAATCCCAACTGTGTAAGTTCAGACTGAACGACAACAAAAAATCCTTACTCTTACTTAGGCACAAAGTGTCCTATTAAATCCATTTTGAACTGGAAAATTAGTAACTAGATATTCAAAACTGCTGAAACCTATTGCCTTCAGTAAAATTCCGGAAGCTAGCCAAAACCAGGAGAGTGTTTACTTGTTTGTGTACAAGAAGTTTTGTTTTGAAAAATGGCCAAAATTATATGTGATAGCCAGATCAGATTGCTACCACAGAAGAGATATAAAATATGTTTGTTAGTCTTGCTTTTGCTGTGACACTGAAGTGTCCTGTACAATACAGATGTGGACGGTTTCAGGAATTCTTTCCCCTGAGCTTTATGTTGAGCAGATTTTGTCAGGTGGATTTCTTATCGAAAGCCTTCACGAGGCCCAGGTTCTGCTGTTTGGTTTATTTTGATTTTGTTTCTATTGTCTGTCAACAAAAGAGCTGCAAAACAAATGTCAGCATGTAAAAGTGAGTCCAGGTAAGCTAAGGCAGAAAGCCATGTGCTCTCCAGCTAGGAGACCCTGTCTGATGTCCCACACCCCCTCCCACTCCTCAGCAGTGGGTATATTAAGCAACTCATAAGTGCTGTTCTGAAGTTTGTCTGTCTTGGTTTTCCATGGCTGATGTGAGATGCAAATACCTTGGCTTTCTATAGCTTGGGTAAGAGCTGAAGCACTAGCAGACCTGGAGAATAGGCTTTCTGAAGAAGTCAAGCCACGAGTTGGCAGAGATGGGACCTGTCACGTTTGTTTCCTGAACTCACTCCTTTCCACAGCAGGGGAAGCAGGAACAGCCTCTAGTGTAAGTAAAACCATCCCCGCAGAGTTTGAACAATTACTGTCATCTCTATCTGGAAGACACTCGAAGGAATCTTTTTTGTTGTGGTGGTGGTGGTTTTTTATTCTTTTTTGGAGTGCATATTGTGTACATCAGCCAGTTCTTTTTCCATGGGCATTCTCACAGCCTCCCTTCGTTTACCACAGTGACACAGTAAGAGAAAGGCTTGTTAGTGTAGCTTTGAAATTGTCATCATCTCTTCACTCACTAATGCAGCTTAACTTCACATAACTGATTTCAAGTGCTGTTACAATAAGAAAAGCGTGACATTCACTTAGCTGTTAATGTAATGTCTGAAGAGAAGGCTATTCATTCCTATTCCAGCTCCACTTCTCAGGCAGTTTTACAGTCAAGTTCTGCAGGGAATACCAGAGCAGTGATTCATCGTTAAGGGCAGCCCATCCTCCCATCTCCAGGCCAGAACACTGGATTTCCCAAATGTGACAGTTTATAGAATACAGTCAGTGATGAGGCTCCATTTTCTGGTTTTGTTTGTCTGTCAGTGTTCTGGTTTTGTTTTTAAGGATATCCAACCCAGAGGTGGTGATTATTTTTTTCTCTTTATTCATAGGCATAAATTCAGGAGCTCCAGAAGCACTACACAACATATATTAGGTGATAAATCAAAGCAGTCTTGGAAAGCATCGTGTGCCATGGCAGAGAAAATCAATAGGAGAACCTGTACATAGCAAATTAGTTCTGTAATGAATTACATTCCAGGCCCTGGGCCCTTCTTGTGTGTAATCACTGCGTTATCTCCTCCTCTAATACATACTCCTGTACAGAGTATGTGCCTGCACTGATTTGTAGGATATATTTGTGCTAAGAATTACACACTGAATTCCTGTAGTTCAGTTGCCTCTTGGAGTTCATGGCAAAGCTTGCACGAACTGCAGTGGAACAATGGCTCAGGATGATAAATATATATCAGTGCACAGCAGAGACACAAACTGCTATGCAGAAAATCAAGGATATTTGCCACATATGGAAACTCTCATCTCATCATGATGATGTCCCTATGTAACTGAACTTGCTGTAAGCCAGTGTAAACATAGAAATTCGAGGGAGAAAACAGTGTCCTGGATGATGAAGATATCCATGCCCTGTCAATGTGCACAGTCACACAGCAGGTTCCTTCCCTAGTTAAGTTAATGGGAATCAATTAGTCCTAAATATGCAAGGCTATCAACAACTGAACCCAAAAGACACAAGAAGCAAACACAGACATACAGAATGGCACAATTCATTTTTCTGCAATAATTGTATTCCTAATCTTTCTGTATCCCAAAAGGAAAAAAATTCTTTTGTCACCTTAATTAAGTTTCTGGCAGTTCCAGGGGCACACCAGGCTTTGAGACCAAACAAAAGCTCTCTTGCCCCTAAGATTCCTGGTCTTTACTCAAGAACAATGAAAAATAGTAGAAACGCATGGAGGCCATTTGAAAGATGAAGCCTCTTCAGCAGCGGTAGCACTTCAGATGATGAATGCTCCCATTCGAGTTTGAAAAGGCAGCTTCAAAGTCAATGACATGTTTTCCTGGCTTGGTGCCCTGTAGGTCTTTCCTCCCATCCATGCTGTGTTTCTGTGCACAAGAAAGGTAAAACCATGCTCTGAGTCATGGCAATGCTATGAGGTTGAAGTCTGCTTCATTAAAACTATAATGAGTGTTGCTGGCCCTGGAAGTGTTGGTCAGTGCTTTGTGGCAAAGCTGTGTGGGTTCTTTCGGGGCAGTCGGCCACAGCAGAGCCCGTGTGAGTGTGTGGCCACCTCTGGTCTTTTGATGCACACTCCCAGCAAAGCAGCTGCAATGTTCCAGGGTAAATCAAAGAGGAACCTCTGAGGTCAGAGCTCCAGCAGCACAGAAAAGCATTCTGATGTAGACAGCTACTGACCTGCTGCAGCAGGGAAGTGTGGGTTATATAACTTCCAAATGCAGATGAAAAGGGTCTTGCAATAAAGTTTAACTTCAGTCTTAGGCTTTTCAGATTATTATGCTATATAAAAAAGTACAGATTCTTTGCTGTTCCCTTTACTGCCACATATTCCAGTCAGCCTAACTCTTAATTCTTGTTCTTAAAACGTCCAGGTTGTTAGGAACCATTTCATAGTTGTTTCGGAACATCTTTTTAGGTGCTGTGCTTGCTTAGGGTGTGCTTTTCACTGGAGGCTCTATGTTCTTATGGATGAGGAGTGTCACTTAGGTGAATTTAAAAGCAGTTCTCTGCCACGTTTGGCACTTTGTATATACAAGGTTTTTCTGAGGCAGTTCATGCCCATCCCACTCAGGGGCAGGATGGTGGGGCTTCCCTTCCTTTCCAAGATCCAGCACTTGCTACCCTTCCCTCTGAGACCCACAGGCTGTGGTGGCAGGTGCCCCTGCCAGGCCAGGAGCAGACAGTGTGTCCCAATGGATTTGCCAAAAGTTAAACAGCTGAAGCAGAGCCTGGGATCTGGGTTGTTGCCACTGAGGACTCCAGATGGGAGGGATCTTTGGCAGCCTTCCCGGGTCTCTGAATAAAGGTAAAGGGAAAGGAAATTAGTAGCTAGATGAAATTATATATGGAGTCGAAGTTCAGACAAGACAGAGTAACTGATCGCGTTCATTGGGAGACTTGAATAAAAACACCTCTCAAAAGAGCTCTTACTCCAAAGCAAAGGCTGTCTGCCCAAGTATATTTTCCTTCTAGCAGATGTAAATCTACTACTTTTTCTCCTTTCTTTTTTCCTTTTTTTTTTTTTCCCTGTGCATTAGGACTGTTAAATCTTTTCATACTTTCAGAATCAAAGTGGCTTTAGTTTTGTTTGCTTTCCCTTTACTTTTTCCTGGATCACTTTTTTTGGGTTTGGTTTGTCTGGTTTTTTTGGTTTGGTGGGGGTGTTTTTGTTGGTTTGTTTTTTGGTGTTATTTTTTTGGTTTTGGGTTTTTTTTGGTCCGGGTGTCTGCTGGTGCCCAGGGCCGCTGCCGCGCGGGTGGCTGTCCCGGGCCGCGGCCGTGCCGGAGTGTCCCAGGCTCCCGCGGGAGCGGGCGGCAGCGATCCCGGCGGCGGCGGGCGCCTGCTCTTCCCCGCGGCGGCCACCGGAGGGCGCCCCTGGCCAGCCCGCGGAGCCGCGGGATGTCGGGGTTGGTCCCGGTCGTTCCCGTCCGTCCACTCCCAACTATTTCGAATAATTCAAAGGAAAGGGGAAGATGCAACCTGGGGAGGCGAGGGGTGCGGGGGGAAAGAGGGTTTTCGAACAGCTTTTGTGCTTCCGAGGCGGGCTCACGGCTTTCACGCTCCAGTCCCATCACCCCTTTCCCCTGTTACTTGAGGAAGCCTTTCATGCAGCCACGTGGAGGGAAAAAAAATATTGAAGAAATAAACAGGAAAATGTCATTTTGAATATGGCTCTGTATTTTACAGCCCATTCTGTCATTACTTCCATAGGAAGTGACATATTCTCCTGCAATTACCATTAGCAGTTTTACTGCAGAAATTTTCTACATTCTTCAGGATTCCGCTGCAGCTGAGCCCATCCGCAGGCTGCCCAGTGAAAACCAAACACCCGCACGTCTCTGCGCTCCAAAGCTGGGCCTGGGGATTAGCAGCTAGCTAAAAGATTAGCTTTTATGCCTGGGCACTGGGGCGTTCACAGCACTTGCTACTTGAACCAGCCTGTGTGGCTGGCCGTGGAGGAATGGCTCGGTGCAGAGGCCAAGACAAAAAGCAGGTAAACGAGCCCCCAGCTCTCCACAGCAATACCTGGGAGCCCTGACTTAGCTGACTTCAAGCTCGGTCTCTACCCTAGCAGACAAACCCCACATGAGAACTTCCTGGTGTGAGCAGAGTGACAAAGGTGCTTTCGGCCGGATGGCTTAGCCCAAGCACAGCCGTGCATGAACTCCCTGCTACTGCTTCTGTTGTCTTTAAGCTGCTGATCAGAACTTACTTAGCCTCATGCTGTGTGGATGTAGCTTGACAGAAGAGCCTATTTTGACCAGTTCTTCATATGTCAAGAAACTGAAATGTTTCTTGAAATGGCCAGTAAAGATTTGGAATGACCTTTGAGGCATCTGGTAAGGGAGGACTGAGAAGGGATGTGAAGCTGAATCTTTCACCCATCACCAGCTCTCTGAGATGCAGCAATATTTAACAGTTGCAGAGCACTCAAACATTAATGGGGCATTCGAGAATGAGCAAAGATGTTTCCTCAAGCAGGGGCTATGGATCTGTACAGAGAACTTTTATTGTCCCCCTGCTGTCTGTGTGAAGAGTGGGACCAGAGAACTGAGAGGGGAGTTGCTCAGCTGTTCACAATAGAAAAGAGAAAAGGAACTTGCCCAAAAAAGAAACTTCATTTTATCTTCACACAGCCCAGGGACCTTCACTCTTGGAGAAGTAGAAGTCGGTGTGAATATTCAAACTGGGCAAGCTGTAATGTGAGCAGTGAAAGAAAGTGCTGCAGTCAGGCAGAGACTGAGGAATGTAGGTCCCTGGCACACTGGTTAGAAACTGCTTTCAGGCAAGGTTCAATCCAAAGATGGATTGAAATAGCAGACCATCCAATTTGATTGTAGCAGGAGATGAGGAAGACCCAGAAAAGTGGATGAGATCTATTATAATTCAGTCAGAATAGAAGGAAATACTGAGACCTCTTCTGTCAAGTGGGGTGTTTCAGACAGAAAGCATTAAACCTTTGGCATTAAACCTGAAACCCAGAAACATTAAGCTGCTGAAGCCAAAGCAGCTAAGCCTAGGCTAAACAGCTAGCAGAAATGCCTAGTTGGAGCAGGGGTGGCAGCCAGGATAGTAATACTTGTTCTCTTGGACAAATTTGTATTTTCTTCCATTTAGTCAGTGGTTCTGTCTGCTTTGCTGTATGTTCCTCAGCTGCTGTAGCTCTCACTTTCCATCCTGGGAAGCCAGGGACAGGCCAAGCAGTGAGAAAGGCAGTGGTCTCCTTCACGCCTTAGCAAAAACCAAGACCTTTCCCCTTGTGTTCCTTCCTCTCTGCCCTCTTCAACACACTTCTCCTCCTCTTTGCAGCCTTTTATACCACCTTCTGACATGTTCCTGCACCTCCATCTTTATACCAAATCACCACATTTAAAGCATTTTGAATTTAAGTTGGCCTTCCTCTCTCTCCAGAAACAACTTTTCTCTGTGCCTTCATTTGTGGGTCTGTAAGTCAGCTCCAAGGAGAACTCATGAGAGTGAACCCTTTGGTTGCTTCATGTGGCTCTTGTACAACCAGATAGGTTTCAGTATACACATATGATGTTCTCAGGGTAAAGAACCATCTCCTTCATCAGTGAAAACACAGCCTCTGTGCTTGACAGGCTGGCTCCGTGGCTTTTATTGCATGTCATAGGAGACGGACGGCTGCAAGCACACAGGCATGAAGGCAGGTTCAATGGATTTTCAGCTGTGAAAATATATCAGCTGTCTTCTCCAGACCCAGAAAGATTGAGTGCAGCCATAGAGCAAGTTCTCTCCATGTGGGTGAAACCCCTCGAGCTCCCCAGAGCTCAGCCTTCCAATGCAGGAACACTGTAGGGGTAGGGATCTCCTTTACCCAGCCCACATCTATTTTTGCAGTCCCACTGCTGGTCTGCCTCCGGTGGCCCCAGCACGGCTGTGCTTTACCAAGCCCCGCATGAACCTTCCCTAAATGTTGCCAGAAGGTGCCTGCGGCCACCTTTCCAACAAAAGAAAAGGGTTGCATGCGTCATTAGCAGGCCATGTTTACACAGAAAAACCAAAAGTCCTCACAGAATGTGACGTAGGCACATAGGGAAGCCAGTTGCCTTTTTTGAAAACACAGTGACACACTTGAAGGCTGCCAGATTCTGCAGCTCTTACATGGTGTGCAGATGGTGAACTTTTTCAACAGATTGAGAAGCTTAGGGGAAAAATAAAACAAAAACAAAAAAAAAAGAAGCGAGAATTAGGAATTACAAAAGCCAAACACAAATCCTCTGACAATTGTCGCTGCTTGGAGTTACAACACATGCAGAGGATGGCAAAACCACTGTCAGTGAATCACCGTAGAATGCGTCGATTTGCCTAATTCCTCGGGAGTCGTGACATGACTCATTCCCAACCTGGAGACCAAAGGGAGGTTTTGAAGGAAAAATGTTGGATAAAGCAGGCTCACTGCAGAAGAATGAGGACAGTTTTAATTCCAGCCTTTGATACAATTTTATTAATGCTCCATGATGTGATTGTAAAACAAGGCCATCCCTGTTTGGTAACGTCAGGCACTCATCTTTAGTGGAGCACATTGGCTACATGAGGGCTGGACAATGCTGAGCAATTTCATTTCTTTCACTGACAAGTGCTGTCTAATGCTTTGGTGTGTTTTTTTAATGCAGTTTTGTGACTAGTGTGCCTACTCTGCAGGCAGGGTCCTAAAGAAGCAAGGTGCTGTGAAAATACTACCCAAAAGACACCATCCTTTTCCAGTGGGGATTTGTCAAGCCTTGCATCTGATTCACATGGGAAAAGAAATTTTGATTGTATGAGTCACTTCAGCCTTTGGATACTTAACAAAATGTACGGTGTGATCTGATGCATGACTAATGTGTTTGTGTATTTAAGAGTCTGTGGATGCTAATGGAAGTTACAGAGCCATATCTAGAAAAGAAGACACTTCTGAGCATATTGGTTCATTACTTTTCATCTATACATAATCAGCTGCTGTTTCATAGAGCTAAAAACATTCCTCAATGTTTTGTGTGTTTTAGGACTGCACTTCAAAAGTCCCCTACATCAAGTCTTTGTTTAAACATCCCACTCATCTACCATTAACCATCTCATTGTGTTTCATTTCAGTTCATTTGCAAAGCCTGTGCACTATCTAATTAACACAAATTTTGTTGCTTGCTGAAAGCTTCCCTTCTCCAAGCTGTCACTCCCAAATAGGTTCATGAGAAATTTCAGCCTCTCTTTGTTAATTGCATTTGCAAAGTGACCTTTATTCTCTCTGGATACCTTCATTATTCACAGGTAGTTACTGAGTAACCTGTAGGAATGCTGCAGGCGTGTCATCTCTTATTAAGAGTTGTGCTCCCTGGTTGTTCAGTGTTGGTGTTGTGGGACTGAGGGCCTGAACCCTCTGGTACTGGCTCTACCCCCCATTTGGAAAGGATGTTCATGAACCGAACTTACTGAAACTTTTTTAATTAACAGGGATTTTCTAATGACAAATTGAGCTTGAAATAGCAAGAAAAAAAAGTGAAGTCCTGATATTTGTCATTCTCTTTAACCAACAGTTTGTATATAACATTTCAAACAAAGTAATTAGTTTCATTTTTAATTAATACAACCATGAAAATTAATACTAAATAATTTCTATTCACCCTACTTGTGGATTTCTGTGGTGAGGATTCATTCTAAGAGCTGCTCACGTTGAGCTTAGTGAAACTTTGTGAATAGTTTCATTTATAACTGGCAGCACTCTGAAACACATTGCTGTTGACTTTTCTCATTCTTTGAATCAGTGTTTATAATAGAATCATAGAATGGTTTGAGTTGGGAGTGACCTTAAAAATCATCTGGTTCCAAACCCTCTGCCATGAGCAGGCACAACTTTCACTAGACCAGGTCGCTTAGAGCCCCATCTAATCTGACCTGAAACACTTCCAGGAATAGGGCATCCACAGCTTCTCTGGGCAAGCTGTTCCAGTGCCTCACCATTCTCACAGAGAAGAATATCTTTCTAATATTTAATCTAAACCTATTCTTTTCCAGTTTGAAGCCATTCTCCCTTGTCCTATCACTACATGCCTTTGTAAATAGTCTCTCTCCACCTTTCTTATAGACTCCCTTCAGGTACTGGAAGGCCACAATTGGGTTACTTCAAAGCCTTCTCTTCTCCATGACTAGTTAAGATTTACTTCACACACATATATTTTTCAGCTCTCTCATGAGCATCCTGCTGACCTGTCTCCTCTTCTTACCTGCTTTTGGCTGTGTTTTGCACAGGCAGTACCATGATATTTGAACATCCATCACATTGCTCTGGCACACTGTAATGAGGTATGTAGGCAGAAGGGTCCAAAAATTAATTTTAAGCTCAGGGTCCAAGCCCATCTCAGTTGCAATAGGTAACATAATCTTTGTTTCATCCTTCTCCTGTTAGTACTGAGCAGAATTGTCACAGCATGAAGGAGCCAGGACAACCAAAAATACCTTCTGAGTCTCTCTCAGGTCAAATATAGTCAGCCCAGTCCTGTGCCGAATTTAAAGCAGTTCTAGCAGTGATGCCAGACAGTGACTCCAGTACCTATTCCTGCACCTAACAGAGAAATGACATAACACAAGAAGAAAAAGAAACTTTGAACCTGTCTGCCCCAGGACAGCAGGACCAGAAAGCATTTTCAATGATCCCACCGCTGGCTTTAGGCACAAAAGAAAAGGAATGAGGACTCTCTGTCAAGTTTGCAGTACTATGTCCAAGTGTTCTCAGCCAGTGACAACCCCTTTAAGTGGTCAGCATTAACCCATTAGTGGGAGGATTTGACAGCCACTATCACTGGAGCCAGTCACAAACTTTTGCTTCCCTCCCTGGAAGTGTTTCAGGCCAGTTTGGGTGAGGCTTGAGCAATCAGGCCCAGTGAAAAGTGTCCCTGCCCCTGGCAGGGGGGTTGGAACTAGATGGTCTTTAAGGTCACTTCCAAGTGTGGTTCTGTCATCTGTGTGCCTTTAAACAAGAACAAAGGCCAAATGCATGTAGCAAAGGAGACACAGAGCCCATCCTCTTCTGAAAATGCACGTGCTGTAAACAATGACCTCTGTGTCAGCCCACAGCACTGTCCTGGCACGAAGCTGTCCTTGGTAACATTACAAAACACCTGTTCCTTTCATATTTTATTCGTCATGCTATTATAATCATTGCTCCATGGAACAGCAGAGGAACATTGCCCTTCCTTTCCCAGAACCTGTGCAGATCTGTGCACTTGTGTTGCAACTGCAACACTCATAAATTGGCTGCTCAGCAGTGTTACAAATGCCGGGTGCATTGCAGCACTTTTCACTTTCAAGGCAGTGCATTTATCAAACACTGTTTTGGGATTACTCTGTTTCCCCATAATAGGTGACATTTATGCCACTTGCAGAGTTGTGACATTACCTTGGCTTTTGCCGGCAGCTGCCTGGTGCCATTCCTTGCAATGCCACTGATTCCTGCAGCAGGCATGGGAGGATTGACAATGGCTGCAGACTTTTCAGGAGTCAGGTTCTGTAACAGTGATGTTCTGCTGCTGAACTGAACTGAAGGGGAAGATGTGTTGATATAGAAACAGTGCAGGCAGTGTTGCATTTCTGAGGAGCTGCTAAGTGCTTACTCCTTCGGGAGCCAGCTGTGGAGCTGTGGTCTGGATGCAGGGCCTGGCATACAGCAGAAATTGAACAGGGACACGTTTACTCCATTCTAATATCTGTTTGGTAAAAAGTTCCAGCAGATTTTTGTTTCCTTTTTATTTCATTGCAAATGTATTTTGGGAAAGCAAATTTATTTGTGTGTCCATGCTCTGGCTTTATTTGGCAACTTGAGTGTCATTTTTCATTTTGCTTAAGCTGCCCCCACCTCCTGCACTGTTTGAACTAAATGGACAAAAAAAAGGGGAGATGTGTGTGTTGGGAAAGGAGTAGAGAAATTGTCTGGTTCGATGAGGTGACAAAGCCTGTCTGAGACAAAGGGAATCTCTTACTATTGTGCCAGTGCTGCTGGAAAGTCGCAATAGCATTTGATATCAAGAAACCTTGTGTGCAACTTTGAGTTAGCAGACCACAGACTCACTGGCAACAGGGGTTTCTTTTTTCTTCTGAGAGCAGTCTGGTGTCTGATATCTGCAACCAGCTGCTGTGACAGTACTCTGTCCTGCTTCTGATTTAAAAATATACTACTTGCCATGCAGTGGTACCAGGGGCAGGAGCTGACAATGCCCACAGCATGTGCTGATGTTGGACTGGACAGTCACCCCAGGTGCTCAGGGGAGACTTCTGTTTCCATGAACATTAATTTCTTCGCAGTGCCCCAGCCTGCCAGGTCACAGGGAAGGTCACTGCAATAGTGCAGTTGCAGGAGGGATTTCCTGGGCTGTGCTTCACTTTGGTTGTAAAGATGGCCAACTTTCTGCCAAAGGATACAACTGCAATTCACACCAGGTGTCTGAGTAACTATAGCAGAGTGACATGTGGTGCCCAGAGTTAAAGTCCAGACAGGAGATCATAGTGGTGAGCTTTCCATCTTGCAGAAGAAACCTCACTGGGCTTCCCTTTCACCATAGGCTGACCACTTGTCACAACCGCTCTCTGTTTCTAGGGCAAAAGTGTTAAAGAAAATCTTATGTCCTTACTGTGGAGTGATATTGAAGCAGGAATCCTCCCCTTGCATGTAATCCTAAAGCATGTCACCATGTGATGCAGAGCCACCCCATTACGCATTTTGTGAGCCTTGCAAAATGTTGGGCTTTTGGTGTATGACTCACACCACTGAGCCTGTTCTAGCACAGGCAGAGGGTATGTGAGAGGCCAGTGGAAAATCAGGGCTTGTAGTTGTCCATGCTTAAAATGCAGAGTCAAAAGGCACTTCCAGTGGTGAAAGACTTGTATTTGTGTCATCATGCCAGTATGCTGATCCATCAGTGCTGAAGCATGTGGGATACCTCTGTGACAGCCTTCACAAAATCATACATCAAATCACAGGCACATGTGAGTGCCTTTGGAAAAATGGCTTTTGCAAAACTCATTTCTCCCTGACTACACATTCAAATTCTGTGAATGAATCACTGTAGATGGAAAATAGATAAAGAAAATAGAGTGGAGTAGCATAAAATTGGAAAAAGTACTTCAAAGTGTATTCGGGGTGATGGTTTATAGTGAAGTAGGTAAACAAACATCTCTCTCCAATGTCTTCCTCTCCCTTTCACTATTACAGTGTTGCAGCATGGTGAGAAGCTGCAAAAATCTGGTAATTTCTACAATTTCTTCAAAATAATACAGCTGTACTTGTCAGGAAAAGCGAGTCAGTTGAGGAAAATTTTGCCTAAAGCAAATGTTACTGTCTGGGGAAAGAGATTGGATTTGGCTTTGGATTTGGCTTTGGAGACTTAGGAGGACACAAAAGGCAGTGTTCACTTTTGCATTCTACCACATTCACCCCCAAAGGATGGTGAGGATCACGGATAAGTGTGTGCATCCCAGGGCAGCCAGCCCAAGGGGATTTCATGAGCTCCTGTGCAGCAGATATAAAGAGCCAAGGCAAAGGACAATGTATGAACATCACACCAGTGACACAGATGAGAGCAGACAATACCAGAAAGACCTGAGGTCATTCTGGTCTGGTCAAGCTTGATGTTTACTGGCTTCCAGCTCCTGTTTTAAATTATGTTACTGAGAACTTGGATTTAAAATGTGTTCCAAAATCAAGAGAGATGAACAGTAAAAAGATTGCATGTAGCAAGTGCAAAGCGAGAAGTCCACTGGCTGAGTAGTGAAATTGTCCCACCACAAACCCAAAGGTAGCCCCTTGCTAGCTGAGTGTGAAGGGTTTCTCCAGAGAGCACTGATACAGGTATCTGGGCCACGAAGGGTCACCAGATATGATGCTTTAGCAGTACTAGTTTCTCACATACCATGAGCTACAAAAGCTGCTCCTTTACAACAAGGACCTGGAAAGTAGAAAGGTGAGGGTGGACATCTGTTTCTCACAGTGTACAAAAATGAGTCTGTATAAAGCTTAGAAACTCTATTTTTTTCTCCTGCCATGAGACTCCAGGAGGTTTGGAGACCCCAGTTTGCATATGCAGTTCTGACACTGTGAGCCCTGATGTAGATCTGCTCCTAATATAAATACAATGAGTACAGAATCAATCATTATTCTCACATCAAATACCGCAAGGTCAGTGTTTGGGAATGGGTCTAATTTCTTCCATATCCTGTAGCAACAACCAGACTGTCCCAGTAATCCAGACTGATGGAAGGGCATTAATTTCGACTTCCTAAGGATGCAAGCCACCCAGAAATAGGAATTCCAGTAACTTCAGAGTTTTTTATCAATTCAGTATATAATAGAGAAGGATAATTGCTTCAGCTAATAGATAACCGGGCTAAAACAGCAGCACGTCTGATGTGAAACTGCACCGTATAGGCTTCTCCTCATAATTTACTGATGTTGAAAACTTGAGCTGTGAACAACAAATGGTTTTCAGACTTAACGTGATAATACTTGGTAAAGACTCTGTATCAGTGAAGGGTTACTAAACTGCAGAATCATAACAATTTCTCTTTCTCACATTCTGTTGACTCTTCTCTACCATTTGCTAATCCGTCACTACTCTGTACATCCTAGTCCTTTCTCTTGCTGCAAATGATCCTTGTCTAAAAACATAAGAAGAGGAAAAGATAATGCTTTCCTTCATTTGATTGCTACTCTTCTTCATGTGATTTTTCTCTCTGGGTGGGTTTTCTGTAGCACCAAATTCATGCTGGTGAAATGTGCACACACGTAACATCCCAGCTCATTCATGGTGGAAGGACCTGGAGCCTTAGCAGGACCATATCTAGGTCACCAGTGTGCAAATAAGTAGGTCAGTAAGGAGTGGAAGTAGGTTATCCAATTGTTCTGTGGGGTGAGGGCTGCCCATCCACTTCTAGGGTACATTTCCAGAGCACAATAAGGCAGCATCACAACTGACATTGACATTGACTGGTGTCCCCCCTGGGGATATCCACGGATATGCCAGGAAATAAATGGACAAGGAAACAAAACTACTCTGTCACATGGGAGAGGGCACACCCAGGTCTCGATGCAGGCATATTGGGAGAACAGCACGTAGCCTGGCTGGTGAACCTTTTGCTTTCCCATTCATTCTGCGCCTGATTAATGGAAAGAAAAAGGACTTCACTTTCCAGGGCTTTATTCTGACATATTTCATCAGCGCTATCACTTGAGAGTACATAGAAGACAAATAGTTTTATCCTATTATGTCAGAACAAATTGCAGCCTGCAGGCCTGATTCTCTGCAGCATTATGCCAGTTTTACACTGGTGCAATTTCACTGAGCACTGATGAGCTCCACCAGACTAAAACCAGCATGACAGCATGAAGATGCAGGTTCTTCATCTCCAGAGGATGGAAGATAGAGCTCCAAGGCCCTGCTGCATTAATAGCAGTGCTCCCAAGTACAGCCTCGATGAAAAGTAGAGCCAGACACTGCACTTGGAAGCATGGTTATTTCTAGGGCAAGGAACAGGAAGACGTAGCCAAGGTATTGTCCAGTGGTTGTGTTACAGCAGGTCCTGGTTTGGCTCCAGTTTTCTATGGGAGGCACAGGTTACAAGAGGAACTGATGGCATGTTCCCAATGGCTGGTGGCAATTACTGGGCTGATGGCAATTTAGAGCAATGTGTCCCCTCAGCTCTGTGTCCATTTACCTTTCAGCCTCAAATAAAAGCATTTCACAGAGTGTTTGAAAGAAGGAACTTCTGCAGTATCTGTTCTGTGGTTTTCTTGTAAAGAAAGGAATGGCTGCTCAGAGTGAGGTGGAGAGAGGACACAAGAGAATGCAAAGCAGACACCGTGTGGTAATTTGTAAGAGCAAAGACTCTTGCAGGCTAATACCAGTTGTTTTTTTGTTAGGGTCCCCCAAAGCACCTGAGGATGAGGAGTGTCTTGTCCAGAGTTTGTCCTGATTTCTTGTTTCTCCAGGCTGGCCCCATGCAGCCAGTGAGCTAGAAGAAGGAGGAGGAAATGGTCAGATAATTTCCCACCCACCTGTATGTAGTTATGTATTTCTTATATAGTTTCTTTGTTTATGAAGCTTCTTTGCTCATCTTTCAGTGTGCTACCTTCCTATGCAGGCTGGTTTGGATGTAAAACCAAATTGAAGGGAGGAGGGAAGGGACTGAAGCCATACATTAATCTGAATAAATCAAATTATGTATGCTCCCTTTGCCTCTCCCCAAGAGTAAAGTCTGTGTCCATACTCCAGCTTTTAACTGAATTATTCTTAAGTACAAAAGTATGTGAGCTCTAAGCCATTCAACATCTGCAATGAGCTCCAGCTCACCCATAAAGTGATAGTCTGACAGTCTGACAGTCTCTGATAGTCTGACAGGAGTAACCGAGCTGCACATGCGGGAAGGGGCAGTGGCAGATGCCATGTTAAGCAAAGACAAAATATAAATTACTTATCTCAGCTGTATAAAAAATATGCTGACAAGAGACTAGGGTACTTTTTGGCATTTTTTAATGGGAATTTCTTTAGTACCCACCCCTGTAATATCTGATTGCTCCATTCAATAGTTTTCCCCTTGCTCCTCTGCTTTGAGCTAGCCCAATCTTAGGGCTGCAGAGCCCTTACAAATATCAGGAGCACTACTATTATCTGCAGTTTCCTGGGTGCAGCATAGCGTGTGATCCAACAGCATCCTTCCTCTCCACTTCCCATCTCTCTAGATAACAGCACTCTGTAGAATTCAGTTACTATTCACTGCTTCCAAAACCCTACTTTTTGCTTTGCTGGGAGCTGGAGACTGCTGATATGTGTAATTTAGTATGTTTCCTTTTGAGTTTATAAATTACCTGTAGGCTTTGTTATGCACAGTTCTTGCGTGGTAGGAAAAAAAAAGAAAAAAAAGAACTCACTCAAATGTAAGATAAACAAGTAACTGAGCATGCCTGCTTGGAAATGGCTGGATTTTTATCAGGAAATAAGTATTCACAGAAACCTTACTTAAACAGCAGCATGTGTCACTCCCTTTAAGGCTTTTACTTAGGAACAGGTACTATAGTCTATGATATATGTATATGAAATAGATTTGAGGACAAATAGTGGCTATTTAGTTCCTGATAGAAAATTTCGGAGCACTTGAATACATTACGCTCCCAAATTCATGTACAGTAGGTAAGCAGCATGAATCTCACCACAGAATCACAGAATCGGCTGAGTTGGAAGGGACCCGCCAGGATCATTGAGTCCAGCTCCTGGCCCTGCACAGCACCATCCCCAAGAGGCACACCCTGTGCCTGAGAGTGTTGTCTAAACGCTCCTTGAACTCTGTCAGGCTTGGTGCTGTGACCACTGCCCTGAGGACCCTGTTCCAGTGCCCAGCCACCTTTTTACTCTTTATCTACTGTATATTCACTGATTCAGGGGGCATGGGCTACAGCTGTACTCGTAAATTAATTCCCAGGACCACTCTCTGGACTGAAGCCAACCATGTCCCTGGTCTTAAATTATCCTGCTCCCAAAAACAGGATGCTGGATCGAAACTGCCTAGGGTGAGTGGTACTTGGCCTATCCTACGTGGATAGGCCCAGGGATAGTTTGGGAGGCAAAACTGTGCTGCTCATGACTCAAGTGACCTAATAAAATCAAGCTCAAGTCCCACCAACCAACTGCAGTGGAGAGTTTCCTGGTGCTGTTTAACTTAGCCATGTAGACACAACCAGAGAGAGCCTGTGCCATGACAGAGCACAGCTCCTGAATCCCAGTTCTTTTTTCCGTAGCCCAGGACCTCACTGTATATTTTAGGACATCATTGCTATACTCTGCAAACCCTGGTGTCTATTCAGAGCAATGGAAGCAGACATCAGGTAAATAAGCCAAACTGTGGTGCTGTATAACCTTACAAGATGCATGTATGTGGCTTTAGGCTAGATTATTCTTGTACTTGAGCAGCTAAATTCACCATCACTAATGTATAAAAAGGGCATTGTGTTGACACATTTGCAGAAAAAGTCCAAGTGTGACTGTGAGTCACATTTCACTTACACTTGCATTTCTATATAGCCCTTTCACAGTGCTCCTGCTCTAGGCAGAACTCCCTATGATTAGTCATCTAATTCAAACTAATTATAGTGGCAAGAGAAGTTTTCTGAGTGCTGGAAGAGAAGGCATTGATTTTTTGTGGGCTGTCTGCTGTCATGACATTTCAGAAGAGACAACAAAACATGCAAAAGAGGAAGAAGGAACAGAGTGTAAAGAAACAAAACTAGGGAAATATTTTGATTGCAGAGGAAGTTGGCTAGTCAAGGAGTCTCAATCTTTGCATGATGCTGTTTATTTTTGGGTTAATTTTAGATACTGGGTATTGGACAGACAACAAGACAATCGTGAAGGCTTCTTAGCGGGTGGGCCTGGTTTTATGGCCCATTAAGCTGTTGCAGAGTAACCATAAAGAGCGCATTAAATCAGTGCCTTCAGCACAGGTAGGCAGAGCTCATGCTCACAGGTACACATCTCACACACTCACACTCTGCCCTTTTGCATTAAAGGTATTTGTGCATTTCCTTGCACTGAGGAGAGAGTGTGTACTGAGGATTCTCCGAGCCAAGGGAAGGGCAGCAATAATGCAAGTCAGCACAGGGGAACTTCAGTAGGCAAGGGAGACTTAGAGCTTCCTTTCAAGCTGTTTCAAGTCAGAATTATGAAAAGTAGAATGGCTTTGGACCCTTTATGCAGTTTTACAGGGTGAGAGAACTAGAAATGTGTCCTGTACACACAAAAACAGGCCTACACATTTTTCTGTCACCATGAAGAAATTCACTGGAAATCAACAGATTATTACTTTTTAATTGTTCTACCCTCATGGGGTTTAGGAATAATAAGTGACCAAAAATAATGATGCTACTGAACTAACATGTGCATACCAGAACAACAGAAAAAAATTCCTAGCAGAGCAAAGAAATTTTTTGATTAGTTTTTCATAAAAGTCGGGGGCTTTTTCATCCATCTCATGGACTTTACAGCAAGCATATTGCTTGGACAAAGCAAAGAACTGTTTCCAACACTACAAGGTCAACAATGCTAGATGTCAGTTTCTCTTCACACCATTTCTGAGTTAGATCCATCTCTGTCCAATCATATATTGGCATGATTTTTTTATGTCACTTATGAGGGTAAATGATACATTTGGGAAGGACATTTCCTGTTACTTACAAGGTGAAACCCTTTCTCAGAAATCCACTGTGTGATCACAAATTGCACACAAATCTTGGAGGTCTTTATTTGTAGGTAGTCTGGAGCTTAGATAACACTTTGCAACACCATCTACTTGAGGGCTGGAAAAATCTCAATCACTTAGGTTGATTGTCTTCCCCTGTAGCTCATTGTGACAACTGGTTATTCAATGTCTGCAAAGGGATCTGATAACGAAATGTGCTTCAGGCTGCTTTTGTCCTGTGCATAAAGCATTAGATTTTCTTAATGCAACATTAAAAGGCTGCCTATCTCCAGGGACTGTTCCCCCTAGATATATGCACACCTATAAAATGAAAGCACAGGAGGCACAATTACACTCCACTGTTTTTAAAACTGCCTTGAATAGCACAAGGTCCCCTTCCCCCATGAGAAGAAGCAAAGGCTCCCAGAAATAGGTAGGGGCATTGTGTTCTTGTTTCCTACTTCTCCTGCCATTCGTGTTTTATCTCCATAAATACTCAGAGGCTGTGGCTGGGGTTTTCTGGAGACAAAACTCATCAGCCTTTGCTGTTCTCAATGCAGAGACCAGAGACTGTACCCTTGAGGAGGCCGGTGCTGACACACTTGGTGTTTCAGTCTTTGCTTCAAGCTGTCTCCTGTCAAACCAAACCTCACTCATGGATGGAAAATGTGTGCAAACCAGTTTCCTCCTCCTGAAACCATTCAGAGCCATGTGGAGGGGCGCTCTTGAAAAAAACCCCAACCAATACCCAAACTACCTCTAATATTTATATACATATACATATATTATTATTTATATATTTATATGTGTATGTAATTCTTAACAATCATCTTGAGAACTGAACAGAACTTTTATAGCAAAGTAAGTAGCATATATTCATTTGACAGATAGTTTATTTTCATTACACGAGTCTGAGAGAGCAGGGGGAAAAAAGGCAAGAAACCCGAAGGGCCTAAACTGCTCCTGGGTTTTGAACTCCAGCCAACATACAATATTTAAGGCTGATGCTTTTCAAGAGCTTCCAAAGCACATACAAGATGGAAAATTAAATATGCAGTCAAATCTTGACAGTATTTTTTTTCAACAGCTACAGTTCCTACCAGTTGTTGTGATGAAGCTGTGGTACATAGCAAGGAGGATTTTTGTGGAATTCTGCAAGGGAATGAATCTGAGGCAGGTGGAGGAGAGAGGTTATCTGTTCTAGTGGTTTATTTTCTGGGTCTCTGCTGTATCCTCCCTATAAACTTGCATCATATTTTCCTATATTCAACTCCACCTCCAAAAACAGCATGAGCAGCTCATTTTGTGTCCCCATCACAGTCCACCATTCTCGTATCATTAACAGCTTTCTTGGGCCAATTCTCCACCACGTCCAGCCCCTTCACAAGTCTTCTACCTTTACTTATCCCAGCAACTGTGCAAAAAGCAGTGTTTTGTGGCTTTTCCAGAAGCCATGCAGAAATTGTTGTGTAGGCAGCCACCTACATTACTGCTAATTGGCCAACTGCTTCTCCTAAATCCCTTCAGAGCAAACAAAAGCAAAAGGTGATGACTGCATTTCCATTACTAGAAGCATTAATGTGGCCACTCCTCCACTTCTTCATCTCCTTAAGAGTTTTACATTAAATATGGGCAGTTTTCAAATATCTTTCACTACATTTGTTTGAAATTGGTTGAAAAGGTCAAAAGGTGTTGCAAGTAGCAGCAGGGATGATGAGGAAAACTGATGGACAGTCACATAAGTCTTGTTTCCTTAGGAACCAGACTGAAAGCAAGTTACAAATGTTAAAAAAGTGATTCTTGGTTGTGCTTTGTGGCTAACAGATCTGGGATTTATGCTGTTGTTGCTATGGGGACATTGTTATTGTGTACCATAATATAATAGCACCAAAGCGGGTTAGTGCCAGGAGATAAGACGTAGGTCTGTTGTCACATCAACTTCCATGCAGTCCAGGGGATATGATGCTGTGCTCTAATTAATGCTGACTTCAAATGCCTCAATCTCAAATTAACATGCTCAGCTGACTTGTGGTTAAGAGAAAGACAAGGAATGTGTTCTGATCGGCCCTGGCCCATGAGGAACCCCAGCACAACCCAGTCCTGATAAATCCAGAAATTTATTTACTCATCTTCATCTTACCACAGTCCATTCTTCCTCTCTGCTCCCAAGAAAGACCAAAAGGAGGCCAAGTCCTCCTCTCACTCACGCTGTCCAGACTCCTCTCTCTGGCAAGACATGTTACTTATCTCGTGTCCCTCTGGGTGTGCTGGTGTCACTGAGCCCTGGGTGGAGCACAGCAGCACTGACCCACACACAGCGCATGTTGTGCATGACCCAGCTGCTCACCAGCAAGCCCTCAAAGGAGCCTGGGAAGCCCACTCAGCCTTGGGGTGCTTCTGCTGGAATCTCAAAGGCGTAGTAGCAATGCTCGTTCCTACCACATCGGGAAGGCAAGCAAGCTGTGCCTTCCTGGCAATGCTGATCTTTCCAGAAAGCAGAGAAAAATTCACTTCTCCCAAAGAAAATTCTTTAAAATCAGTCCCTCTGAGGAGTGATATGTTTGTTGTCTGTGAATATGGTGAAAAGGAAAAGACCAGAAAAGAAATTTAATCTAGAATACATCACAGTCAAGAAGAGATAAATACTAACTGATAATGAATGCCTGTAACCTTGTTATTCAAGGCTTCTAATTGACAGAAGAATGAAGTAATGAATGATTAGAACAGCAAAGGAGACAAAAACCTGGTAAATTAAGCTCAGCTCACATAAACGGAAGATAAAAGGCAGTTGCCTACCAAAGGCCTGTGTCGGATGACCCAGCAGCACCTTCCCTCCTACACTCCTGGGGACTGCTCTCACACCAACTCCTCCTCCTGGCTCAGACACTGAAGGTGCAATTAGCTGGCAGTTGTGGGCTGTGAGTCATTCCAAGTAGAACTACCCCCTTCACGCAGAGATTAGTGAGTAAAAAGGCTCACAGGTCACCTAATACAAGTGGTCAGTGCCATGGAGTGTCACCTCTTCCATGTTGACAGGAGCTTCATTTGTGGTCACAAGTACGATCCACCGCTTCTGCTCAGGATGTGCTTTAATTACAGCATTGCCTGTGGCTTCCAGCTTGTCCCTAGCTTCCTACCAAATGCTCTTCTTTGAACCCACTGTCAGTCCTTGTCTCCCATCCTCTAGGAATTCCTTGTGTGGACAAGGACTCCATCAGACTTCCTATGAGAATTATACACGTCTCTCTCTTCCTCTGAAAACCAAAAAGGAAATAGGTACCCATATTTCATAGTGATGAAAACCCAAAAAAAATCCCTAACAAGGAAGAGAAACGAGCAAACCAGCCGGTCTGCCTTTTGCAAGCCCTCAAGAGGACTAAAATGACAACCAGAGTGTGAATCCAAACTGGAGGACCAGGAAAATTGGGTGTCTGCCTTAATTCTGTATCACCTGGTGTAAATCAGTAAAAGTCAGGGTTGTCTGTCACACACAACTAGACCCTTCTTTTTGTGCTCCATGATTGTCTGCAAAGCAACCACACAGACGAGCCCAACCCTTTTAAAGGCTCTGTTCCTCATCAGGATTTAATTTTGAAAGATCTGCCTTCTGCAGAAACTTGTGGTCTGGGATTCAATGGCACAGGCTTGTTGTCTAAAAGGTTACCAGCCTTCTCATAGGCATGTAATGCTGACCCTTTCCTCTGCTCAAGCACCTTCTGGAGCAACTGCTGTCAAACAGAAGAAATAAGCCACCACTGGGCAGCTGTATGAGTCCAAATGCTACAGTACAGAGGAAAGACCAATAGCATAATTTTCCTGTTCCAGGAAGAAGTTCAGTTGTGTACAGCAGGTTAGGCTAGGACACGTGGCATATCTAGAACTCCTCTAATATGTGCAGTCTTGCATCTCTCAGCCCATGGCTGTATCTGGCCAGGGTGTTTTGGTTGGTTTTTTTTAACTTTTCTAAGCAACCGTTAGCTTTTGAGATGCACACAGCCTTCTACTTTGCACAGGTAAGCGGTCAGAGTTTGCTCAACACTTCCTACTTTTTGCATTTCACATGCTGATAGGGTTCAGAGACACTTACAGCTTGGATTAAGAGGCCTCAAAAGAAACTCTGTGTGTGTTGGCAGTTTAGGGCTGGACTGCAGATGACATCCTGGTTCAGGACAACACGTAGGCACATGCTTTGGTCTGTTAAAACCTGGAACCTAATTAGAACACACCCAATTTTTTTTGAGCCAGCACTGAATTAATGTAAAAACCAAGCCATAGCTGCCTGACTGTGAAGCTGGGACAGGCAGGAACAGGGAATGAAAACCATGGAAATGAGTGATAATGTTACAATTTTTTTTACTGTGCCTCAAAGTTCATGCCAAAAATCTTGGCCAGATAGTGTTGATTGTGTGAAGAAGTGAGACCTTGTTCTAGTCAGTTTACAAAGCCATGTCTGTATGAAGAAAGATACGTTGAAGCAACACTGATTATGCATTTTAAAATAATATTTTAAACATGCTTTGGCAATATTGAGGACTCAAAAGGAAAATGATCTAGAACATTAGTTATATAACGTTGCTTTCTTTGCAGATAAATACAGATCTGAAACTGCAAGGAAGAAAGCACTTTTACAAAGTTCCTTTAAACATATTTTTGTTTTATAAAGTTAATGGTGTAAAAAAATACCATATTTCTGTATAATAGATCTGCCCCTTCATTCTATCTGCAGTCATGTCTGCTGGTACCAAGGGAGAAAGCAGAGATTACTCTTTTCTTTTTCCTAGCAATAAGGGGCTAATAAATTCCCAGGGGAACTAGATTTATACACGGGCAGTGTAACAACAGGAATCAATGAAGGAGAAGAAGAGACCAGAATAAGCCCAGAAACTAAATGCTGACACCTAAATGAAGTGATGGAAAGCTCAGTCACTTTTAGGAGCTGTCTTGCAGGTTGGCATGTGCTAATACAATAAGGCAAGCGAAGAGTCTGTAAACATCCTGCCCTGGAAGATAAGATATAATGTGACTGTGGTATCTTTTGTACCAGTGATGGTATCAGCACCAGCTGGGTAGGAGAGAGGGGTTGGGTCAGCAGTTCTGGTGGTTCTGCCACTTCTGACTTGAAAAATGATAATGTCCAAACATGATAAAAGCTTGAGAAACACTTTGATAGGGACTCTCACCAGTCATCTCTCCAATGTTTTGAGAATGTTCTTAAACTCAAAGTTTTGGTATCCTAAAATGAAACTGGTATCTTGACGTGAAATTAGCATTTTGAATGAGCTGAGGGGCCCAGCTTCACACACAGGAAGCTTTTAAGCAGACCCTTTGGAAACTGTGAAATTAGGGATGAGTTTGTGTTTTCCAGAGGCTGCCATTTCCAAACAGGGCAAGCAGTCTTCACCAGAGGATGAAGTCATGCAACAGTCATTTTTGAAAAGATGTTCCTCTTTGGGCTTAAGATGAACATGAAAATTCAGCATACAACTGCACTGGCTTTACAGGTTTCAGAGAAGGGCTTCTGAGGGGGATTTGCCACGCCAGAAAAACACTAGCATCCCAGATTGGCCTTGGAGCACTGGTTTGTTGAATACTTTGGCCAGGGCATTTTTTGTGCAGGTGATGGGTTTTGAGGAGAGAAGGACCTGACAGGCTTGGTGAGCCTCTCCTGCCCGAGGGAGGACACATGGACTTGGAGGTGTCGTGCAGGGGGGTTCCTTGAGGGACTCCACACACGCCTGCAGTGCACTGCTCCCTGACTGCCCTGGCTGGTGCAGTGGCTAATGTAAAAAAAAAAAAAAAAAAAAATTGTTCTTGTATTGCTCGCATGAATTAACAGCAAGGGGCTCTGAAATAATACCAGACTGGTGGTGAGCTGAGCCATGTATGCTGCAGGGTGAGTGCAAGGGAGGAGAGGTTGTGCTTGCAGGAACCACAAGAGTCTTTAAGTCAAGTTCAGCAGAAATTAGCCTGTGTATTGCTTATTTTAAAGATCACAGCATCATTGCTTTCATTTGCACTATCAATGCAAAGAAGTGGCTTTGTCTTGCAGTGATACAGTCCTGGGTACATAGTCACATGGAAAATATTCCCTGAGAGTAATGCCATGGCCATGGGCCTTGTCTGCGTAAGTCTCACGTAGGGGACATGAACAAGAGGGGTTTAGGGAGGTTACTCATTTTCCCTTCAAGGCCATCAGCTTTCTATTTTCCTTCCAGTTTTTCTGCTGTTTTTAAAATTATGAAACTGAAGAACAGCTACCCCCATTTATATACATTTTTCAAGAAAGCTATCTTTTGTTCTTGACATGCAACATCTTGAATTAGACTGTACTTTATCTGTTTGAACAATACACACCTTCTCTTTCAGTAGTCAAAAACACCAATTGGTGAGTGGGACAATCTACTTTTTTTCTCTCAGATGTCCCAGCTCAAGCTGTTAGAAGATCTGCAGATGTTACTCTCCAGTCCTCTCAGCCCACAGCTAGGTCACCTCTGGTCCTTTTCCACACCTGCACTGGAAATGGTGGGTCTGCAAGGCTTTGGGCATGCTTTTTATGGCTTTGCCTTCCTGTTGAAAGCTTCTGCCTGGAGAAGCCCAGTTGCCCTGATGTCAGTAAGACCCGTGCTGGTTTCAGTACAGGTCCTTAAAATGCTGAGCATGGCTCGGGTGGAACTGTCATCTAAGTTTTATGCCTTTATCTGTTTCCCTCTGTACATACTTTTATGTATGAAAATATGTACGAAATATTGTATCAAATATTTAATTTTATCTCTCTGGATTTTTTATAATTTGAATATACATATGTGTCTATTTGAATGTATATAGCATACAGAGTCATAAGTCTGCATAACTTGTTTTTGATGGGGAAAAATACAAAAGGAGGAAGATTTTACATCAAAAACTTGAAAATTACAAAGAAAATTAATACAACCTTCCATCCACACACGTCTGTGTTTTGAAGATGCTCTTATCTGTAGGAATTTTTGCACTGCTTTATCAGATTTCAACATCTCTTAATATTTTAAAATTGTTTTGAGTGTGAATATATGTTTGGAGCAAATAATCATGAATTACCATTCTGCAGGATTGGTAAGGATACTTATTCTTTGCAATATTTTTATTGGTGTGGCCGATTTTGTTAAGGCACCAGCACCATCAATAATTTCAATATAATTTTTGGAAGTACATTTTTTAATATATAAAGGGGCCAGCCAGCAGAGGGGGCACAGAAGCCAAAACGCTGTTTTGGTGATGTATCAGAGATGGGTATTTTCCCCTACGTGTGTTTGTGTGTGTTGTGCAGGTGTGCGCATGCAGAGAATAAAAGAGAAACATTTTCATATTCCTTAATTTACCTCTACTAATTTACCCTCATTGAAAATGTGTTCTGTCTTAATTACAAACACTCTTAGAGACTGTGTTTCATTAAATATGTTGAAAGAAAGTGCCTTTGCAGAGGATGTAGAGCATTTGCTGTCTGATGGCTTGCATCATGTATATAATTTTTCAGTAAGAGAGCTAGAAGTTGTCTGTGTGCTTCTTCTGATGAGGAGAGCAGAAGGGATAGAAGGATCCCAAATATTTAAAGGGTCCCAGGCT
Source organism: Oriolus oriolus (assembly GCA_013400235.1). Lineage (NCBI taxonomy): Eukaryota > Metazoa > Chordata > Aves > Passeriformes > Corvidae > Oriolus > Oriolus oriolus. The sequence continues at coordinate 477,265 of VXBT01004763.1, forward strand.
CCTAACTGGCAGAACACCATGTTTTTATGACTTGAAATTTAGGGAACAGGCAGCTCCATGGTCTGCACTGCTTGTGCTGGGGATGTGGGGTCCTGGGAGCAGCCAAGGTGACGGGCAGAGGCAGACCCGGTGATGCCCAGCTGCTGCCGCCGGATGGAACACGGACGGCTGCCGGAGAGCAGAGAACAAAAGTAAAGCAGATGCCCAGAAGCCAGACATACAGGGAGGTCAGGAAGGGACAGATAAAGGATTTCACTACTTAAAAGGGAGAGAGAGAGACACTTGGAGGACAAACAGGAACACCAACCGCAGAGAGGAAATCCATGCAAGCACTGAGCCAGTCAGACACTCTGCTCCACAGCAAACCAAAGAGAGGAGGATAAAAGTGCTTAAGATCTAAGAAACTTCTAGTGTAGTTTTTCCTTGAGAGGGAAAGCCAAGGAATACAGGGGCAAAAGGAGAAACTTAATATTCTTACACAAACAAGACTTTATTGTGTACCTTGGGAACCTGGTGTGCATGAGGAACAGCCACAGATGGTGCTCACTAAAGCCTGCTTAGTGAGGTAGACACGCAGGCTGAAGGCCCATCGGAAGTCCTTTGGTAATCTCTCAGGAGAATTAAGGTCTGAACAGCAAACTTTGGGTCTGCATAAGGAATCCAACTGCCTTAAAAGACCAGAGTGTTTCCACCCCTGTTTTGATTTTGGCCCATCTCCGTATTTTTTTCCTGCCAAATTCCCATTTACTTCAATAGATGTTTTGCTTGAGTGGATCATGGGGCTGGACCTGAGACCACAAAACACTGTAATATGCAAGTCTGCAAGGGATGTATTATTTTGTGATGTTTTCAGGAATTTTAATGGTGGCCTTAAGAGTAAATTTACAGTATGTAGCATGTGACAGTGACACTAGCTTTAAATATTCATGACAGCAGATGATAGTTTCTGGTATGACATTTTCTTGTGTCTTTTTTGATGGGCAACTCGTTCAGCACTTCGCAAATGTAAAGATTTTAATCTCTAGAGTACACTACAAACTGAATTTACCACTAATATGAATTTACTATACACATAATCCATTACAGCAAAACAAAGGTGTATGGCTGAGAGGGGCAATAATGCCTCCCTCACCACTTCTGCAGTGCTACCAATGCCACAGATATGAACATTTTCAATGATATTCAGCTTGTTTTTAAATTTCTGGTTCCAGAAGTTATTTGAATATGAGACCATTCAAGGTTCTATTTCTTTTTAAAAGTAAGTAGATAGCTCTCAGGCCTGTGAAAAATAAATTGGGAACACAATCCTGGCACAATGCTGAAAGTTTGAGAGCTAGCTGTTGAAGAACAAATACTTTTTAAGAGCTTCCATATGACTTTTCGTATAACTTTTTCATATGCCATATTAGCAGTACTGCCACTGATTATTTCCAGCAGCTCTCCATGGATTTGTTCCGCTCCATCTCCTCTCAGTGCACAGAGCCAACACCATGGTCACCAGCTGATAGTCTGTCCCTAGAGTCTTTATTGAGGGGTGTTGCACAAAGGCAAAGCGATATTCTAATTGCAGTTGTGTAAAGAAGAAAAGCTGTCAGCAGGGGGGGAGAAGGTGATCTGGAACAGGATAAACACTCCAACCCCAAAGTAAATGTACTCATTATGCAACAGAGACCCCTACCCATGGAGACATTGGTTAAAATAGAACATGGTACAGATGGCTCCCTGCACAACCTTCAGCAGACTCTTTGCACCCTGTGAGGAAAGTCTTCTTATTTCTGAGTGATTACCTTAAGCACAAAGAAAAAGCCTGATTTTTGCCTGATACTTGACCTGATACCTCTCTTCTTTTCACTAACAATAAAAAATGCTTATAGTATAATAGTTTTGCAATGTTCCTCTGCTTCCTTCCATCAGTAATGACAACCAGGTATATTCCCAGTTCTCTAGACAGTACATCTAGCTTAAATGCTCTCTGCAAGATCAGTAGGAGAAACCATACTTGTGAGAGTTGCCACTCATTTTAGTCTTATAACTATTTAGTGTTTCATATTTAACAAGTTCACAGTCAAAGGATAGATTTCTTCATTGAAATGTCATAATCACAATTGGCTAAACCAGGTTGTGGGGCTGGAGTGCTGTCAGTATCCCTCACCGACTGCACACTTATGTGTGCTGTGATGGACAGGCAGTGTTTTCTGACAGAAAGCAATTGTTGGCCAGGACAGACTACAACTCAGATGACTCCATCTCTCACTACATTACAGAAAAAAGTATTGCAGGCAGGAAGCCAGCAGAAAACTCTAACAGTCTGTTGTCTCAGCAGCTGAATCTACCATGAACGCATGTCGTCTGCTTCTCAGTTCAGCCTCCTGTAGAGATTCCCTTCCACCCAGTTTTGCTGTTCTGATGCACTGGGCCTCTCTGAAGATAGGGTGTAGCCTGCCGGGGAGGAGACAAAACTTTAAGGGCTGGCTATGGTACGGCCTAGCTGAGGAGCAAAGGACTACCACAACGTTCACCACGCTGCTGTCTACAGCAAAGAACTTTTTTGATCTAGTTTTCTTGGAAAGAAACCGAAAAAAATTGTCAGGGGAACAACAACTGACTATCCCAACATCAAGCCCTTCTTCTCATACTCACAACTGCCCCGCAGAGAGAATGACAGGGTTACCAACATAACAAAGGTTCATTATGTAACACACATCAGAGCTGTGCTTGCACGGTGCAATAGTGGTAATAAACACACCAGGAGCAGACAATTGCAGGCAGTATGCCTGCCCCTCTCTGCTCTCACACCTCTGCTGTGCAGAGACAGGGGCCTGTCACAGCCTTCCTAAATATCTGCAAGAATTGCAACTGTGCTGCTGGAGCTGTTCCCTTTGGAGTTCGTTCTGCTGTGTAACCCCTCTTAGAAGGGCTCTCTCAGGCAGTTTCTCTTGCTTTAAATTCTTGTGTGTGGAAAAACCCAAGAGGTGTGATGTTTCTCCTGGGATTAATTTCTCCTGCTGTTGCATTAACCGGCTAGGTAACTCCCGGTAAGTTTGTAAATAAACGGAGACTAAAAGACAGGAGGGCTTGCTCGGGCAAACAGAGGAGGATGGGGTGGCAACGCCTGGATCCCGCACCCTTCGCTTGCCCTTGCAGGGGCCGGCGGGTACAGGTGAGCACGCCCAGCCCTGCCCGGGGCACCACCGGGGCGGGCACGTCCCCCAGCCCGGCAGCCTGGCCGCCGGCCGGCCCTTCCCGCACCGCAGCCTCCGCCGCTCGGACACGACTCGCGGGTACCCCCGGTGCCGGCCCAGCCCGGGGCACCGCGGGGCGGGGTCGCACCGCGCTACGGACCGCCGCCCCCGCCCCTGCGGGAGGGAGGGAGCGAGGGAGGCAGAGAGGGGCGGGCGGATGGACGGATGGACTGAGCGGGCGGGGAAAGCCTCGGTGTTGCTGCGAGGAGCGAAATAGGGGCAGAAACTTGTCCGCTGGCAGCCGGGCGCGCCGCGGAGAC
>VXBT01004763.1:480957-550094 GCA_013400235.1 Oriolus oriolus
AGTCCGCGCCCCGCGCAGCGCTGGGGCGCCCGGCGGGAGCGGGGCTGAGGGGCTGCGGCCGCGGGAGTCCCCAGCTCCGGGCGGGATGCCCGCGCCGGCGGCTGTCGACGGGATAACCGGGCTCCTGCGGCGCCCCTGCAGGGCGTCCGGCCGCTGCCACATGCTGGTGCCGTGCCCGGCGCTTCAGGGCGTGCTCGCGGGGGAACGTCGCTCCCTCAGTGCCGCGCTGGGCTCGGCAGCTTCGGAAAACTCCCGTCAGGATTTCAGCAAAATGAAAAGGTTTGCTGTCGCGGATCTTGGTTTAGAGATGATCGCGGGGGGTGAGCTTTCAAAGTAAGAGGTGAAAAGGGAAACAGCGGCGTGAACAGTGACAATTTCAAAAGGTCGAATTTGTGGAAATAGTTTTAAGCCTGGTGCAGATCGTTTGGCGATTTCTGTACCGAGTTCTAATAACTTGGAGTAAATTTCGCCTTTTCGTGTGCCTGCGGAGTTCTTGTCATTTCCCAAGAGAGCAATGTGTATGAATCTGAGGGTATCATGCTGGGTTTTGTACACATTCAGAACTCTCACTGAAATTAATTTAACGTTTTGTTTTAAGTTACTAGTGGGATTAATGGTAATTTTCTTTAATCAGCTTTCAGTAAGGCTATACAAGAAAATCCTCCTGGAACCGTTGGGATCTTTGTATATGCAAAGAATGTGAAAGGAAACCAGTACTTTGCATGACCTTTTTTATCTAACTAAATTTACAATAATGTGCTTCTATGTTTTTGGCATGAGTGAGACTCACAATCCTGCAAATTGGGTTTACTTCTATGGCTGTTCCCTGTGGGAGGCAGCGGTTGGTCCTGGCCAGGCTTGCTCTCTGTAGTTGGGAAAAATATTGACGTCCTGCCCTGGGTGCTAGCAGAGCCAGTCCATGTGGACCCAGTGCACCCTCTCCCTTGTGCCAGTCCATCCGACCCTGTGGAAAGCCAGTTCCAGGAGCCAGTGTAGCAGAAACCTAATCTAGCCCCAGAGTTTCTTTTTCAAGACTTCTTTGCAGCTTTGCCTTCCCGGAGGAGTGTCTGGGGGGGAGATGCTGAGCCCAGTGCTGTGGGGAGAGGGAAGGGAGGTGGAGGGAGTAAGCGGGAGACCACCCTTATTACTCTGATTTCAGTGTCAGGTAACTGTAGCAGGGCTGAAACTACAGATTTGGGCTACGATTGTGCTTTGGGTGGTTTAAACTGCTGCAACCTGGGGTTGCCTTGGCAGCCCCTGCCTACCTCTGATTCTTTTCCCCATTCATAACAGCACGAACACTTATGATGCCCTGTGGTGATCTGGATCTAGGCACTGAGTGAAAAACAGATGTAATTTTAATCTGGATCAATTCCATGATTTCGTTCATTAGGGGGTAAGAGAGGAGGAAAGAGGGTGTGGAGAAGGTAGGGTAGCTTTTTTTAAGCTGGCAAAACTTTATACTGCTGCCAAAACTGCTTGTGGAGCTGCAATGTGACTGTAGGTGCTCCCGGGTGCCTTTCCCCCTTCCCTTGCCTCCCCCTGGGAGCCTGTCCCATGACTCTGCATGTAGCCTTGGGAGCCTTCACTCCCTGGGTAAAAATGAGCCTTTGCTAATTAATCCATTAAGTATAATGGAGTAGTTTGTAACAGAAAAATTAAGCAAGTGCCCGAGTGTTTGCATAATTGTTGCTTTGGATAACAATAAACACTGTAGGTAGAACAGCACAACGTGCAGGGTTTTCTAAAAAGTGTGTGAGTTTGTAAGCACTGGATTTTGCTGCTCTCTGCAGTGTCTGTCTAGCACTTAATGCACAGGGTGAGCCAGATGTTTTACAGTCAGTCATGACACTTGTATTAGTAAGTGATTATCACATGGGCTTGTGACAGGAATGGGTGCTAATCAGCCAGATGAAATAAGATGCGTGTGTTTCTCAATCCTGGGGCTGATGGAAAAGTAGAAACTGAATCCCAGTGTAAGACAGCAGAGTGTTTGCTGCAGCAGAAGATGGGGAATCTGTCCTTTCTGTTCCTGGTTACACCATCCCTACGTGTTGCTTGTGCTGGCTCTGCTGACTATGAGTTGGATCAGATCACTGATCAGGCTGAAAATTAGTGCTCGCAATTGGGAAAAAACCATCGGCATGCTGACTGCTGCCATGTTTCAACACTTGCAGTAGCGTCATCTGAAGACAGGAGGTGGCAGCTGATGGCCAGGATGAAGGATGGTGTGAGACCTCCTCTTTGCGTAGCAGTGTAGTTTTAGCTGATGTTGAGTTGATGGTGCAGTTGCTTCTTCCATTCCCCTTACTGCAGTCCCTTGAGAAGCTGGCAGAAGGTATTCATGTGGTGCTCAGGTCCTGGGCATCCCTCACTGTCTCACGTTAGATGCCTACTGAAAGTGTTCTGACTGTCTAGAAGTAATAAACTGCTGCAAGTTCAAGTGTTCATTAGTTGTCAGATTTTACCTACAGAGGAGAGGCAGTCCACTTTGCCCATGGCCATGGGATCGAAGTAGATGATCTTTAAAGTCTCTTCCAACCCAAACCATTGTATGATTCTATGATATATTTGCATCCAGGTCTCGATGGTATTGATTTATGGGATTTGGATATTCTTTCTGTTGGGTCACAGTACAGCTCATCAAGGAGTTGACCAAACCTTGGTTGAAAGACAGGTTTTTGTTTGTTTTTAATAGCAGATGTGCTTCCAAAACCTGCATTTGTTAGCCAGATCTGAGCTCTTCCATGTTCAGCTAATGGTGTTACCATCCAGCCCTGCTGAAGGCCTCACTGAATTGCCTTCAGTGAGATACCTGCAGAGGTCATGTGGGTGCCCTGCCCACAGACTGCAGAGGTGAGCTCCACGTGCTGTCTACTCACATTTGCATTGACAATTTTACTCCGGCCTTGTGTTTGATAGTGCCTGGACACATTGATAAGGATCCTTCATGCTGCTGTGGAACTCCCTTTTGAATTATTAGGGTTGCCTTACCATTTAGAGCCCAAGGTGAGATTCTGATGGTGCCAAAGTGAAGTCATTGCTTCTGAAAATTTAAGAATAATAATAGTATAATGATAATGGATGGGAAAAGTTTCAACAGTTTCTGTGTATACTCTTTTATTCTCTGTGGGATTTTTTCCCTTTCTGTAAAGTAAATTGCAGTGACACAAAGTAATGCACTGGAAAAGTTTGGACAAATGCTACCAATGAGATTATATAATACAATAGTGAAGGAATTTATTATGAAGCCTGTTCTTGATTCAAAGAAGAAAGATTTTCCCTGGTGGACTGTGGGTAGTTTATAACTTCCTCTCCCATCCCAAAAGCATATGTGTCATGGTGTGCAACCACAGAAATAAATGCTTGCTCCTCTTCAGCAAATAGTTTGTGAGGACTTTAATAGCAATTTCAAAGCTTGTAGTTTATTGCTTGGGATAACATAGTTGAAAATAGGGTTTACTGTTGATAGTAATTAAAATATGAGCACTTTTCTGGCTTTGTTTCTCTTTTTTCTGGACCATGTTAAATGCTGGGGTGTCTAAATTTAGAAGTGTTTCTAATGTCTATAGATGTTGAGACAACGATTTCCTAGGTGATCTCACTGTGTTCTTTCTCTCTTTAGAATTGTGTATTTTTTCTTTATTTTAAACCAAATTATTTGAAAAAGAGTTATCAAGTAAGAGTAATGAATAGGTTGTGCGTGGTTTTTTTAATCACATCTGGCATTGTATCAAGTATGCTGTGATACCCCATTTGCAAAGCAAATAGGTGTTATTGAGAAGCCTTGAAAGTTTTGATCAAGGGGGAAGATGACAGCAAAGGAAGCGAGTTTGCTTTGCTTTATATGTAATTCTTATCACTTAATTTTTAACTTTTAATTTCTTTCTTGGTTTGTTTAGTTTGGCTTTTCTTTCTTCTTTAGTATAGTGTTTCTTATTCCTAGCATCTGTGTGCTTATATCCCAGATATCATGGAAGTGTGTTTCTCCACAAGCAACAGTGACATAATTCCAAGGAATGAAGGGTCAGAAAAACACCCGCAGCACATGATCACCTCGTGGTAAAGAGTCTTTTCTGTTGCTGGAACTTGGTGCCTTGCTGTGGGGTCTGGGTCAGACAGTGCCTGGGCACAGCATCATGGAATAGCACTGTGGCTCGTCTTTGCTCACCCATGAGCTCCTTTCCCTGGGCGATGCCGTGGCTGGGTCAGAGCGCTGTGGGGTTATGCACTCGCCCACCGCTCATGTGTCCGTGGTCTGTCCGACTCGGTGTTGACGAAGGAGCCAGTGCTGTGACATGCCAGCTTGCCGATGACTTGAAGAGAGTCTCGATTTTGGAGGTGCCAGGAGCCCCCTTGGCTGCCTTGGTGCCTGGTTGTGCTGTGTCATTTGCTAATGTGGTTTCTTTCTTGCTGGCCTGCATCTTAATGGAGTTCTTCAACCACGCTAACTGATTGTAATAACTTTTGCCTGTCTAGACAGGGCCTTACCGTGTCTGATTAGATCCCAGCCTTGTGGTGTGCATCACTGCCTGTTTCTTATAAATGTGATGAAAAAAAAAAGGTGCACATTAATAGTGCTTAGTCTGTTTTTTTGCTTTGCAGTGTTGGTATAAAATATTTATAGATGTTTACTCTTTGCCTGGAGGAAAATAGTTTTAGTCAAATGTCTCTAGGATGCAATTTAGAAGGGAACTTCTTATCTCCAGTAAGGAAAGAGCAGACAAATGTTCTCTTTGAGGATATTAATTGGGGTTCCACTGAAGTCAGTTGCGGAAGTTTGTTGCTCACTGAAGTCAGCAACTTTCTTATATAGGTAAAAAAAAGAATTTCTCGTAATCATTAATAAAAATCAAAAGCAGGGAAACTGGTCTTCCTGCTTCGTTTTAGTTCCTTACTGCTTTTTGGAAGTGTGTAGTAAGTTAAATTCAACTTTGGTACTCTCAATATTTAAGCACTAAAGAGGAAAGGTTGTAAAAACGGTTTTCTACTGTAATTAAAAAAATATATTTTTAAATTGGTATCCAATTTTAGAGAACCCAATAATTACAAAGTATAGGGTTTGAGATAAATTTGGATTCGTAGCAGTCTGCCTTGTCTTTTTTTTCCATGCCTTCCCCAGAAAAGGAGTGATTCAGATTTTAAAGTCTCTTAATTAAAAAAGAAAAACTGCCTTGGCAGAAGAAATGAACTTCTGGTTTTGATTTGAAAAGTAAATCAGAAGGTACTACAAATGTGGATGCTTTTCAGTAGCTCTTACTAGTATTTTAAGCTCTGTATCATGGCAACAACTGCTTCTGTTTTCCTTGTACTGTTAGGATGGATTTAGACTTAGTGAAGAAAGGAAACTTGACAAAAGAAGTTAGCAGACCATTCTGATGTCCTACAGGACTGGGAAGTAAGACTACATTGTTATGGAGCTGGGACGCGCAGTTGCAGCTTGGTTTGTGTGCTGTGCCTGCCCAGAGGAAATTCCTGCTTTATAGTGAGAGAGTGACCAAGGACTAGAGCGTATTATTCTAATTAAATGATTTAAATTCCATTGCTGTCATTTGAAAAGCTCTGTGCATCTTCTGAGTTATAGATGGCTTCTGCAGGGACGCTGTGAGGAGTTTGTGTGCATACATGCCAAAATGTCATCTTCAATTGATGCTGTAAAGTTTAAATTGCTGATTTATTTTGGTATTAGTCACTTAAAAATGCTCCTAAAAAACCTACATCTCTTCAGAGGTAGGAGCATGTTCATATGCATTAACCATATGCTGAATTAGTTTCCTTTGTGAAGCAGCACAGTATTATTAAAATAGCTTTTAGAAGGAAACATTTAATGCAGCCCTATAAAATAGGACATTCGCCTCTCTTTCTAGTTCAAGAAACTAGCCTACTGTGGAAAGACTGAGTCCAGAATCTGGAACGAATGTTGGTGTAGCCATGCTCCCACTGCAGTGTTCCTTTAGGTCAGATGGTACAGATTTTATCTTGGCTGTCCATAGATGTGATCTGCTCATAGATACAGAGAGATCACACTTAAACATGGTAGTGGTACCAATAATTAGTGTACGTTCTTTTGTGATTTCTAATAGAACTATATCACCATTTTAGTGTGAGATATTTGGCAGAGTTAACTCTCTATAATTAACTTGTGTGATCATTGTATATATGACAGCAGAAAGAAGAAAAACTCGAACCACTAAGATACTTTCGTTCGGAATACAAAGCTTGTTAAGCAATTATCAACTTTCAGGCTTTACCAACTGACTGCAAGGCATCTTGTTTGAAAAAGAAACTGTTAAAATAATTTACTTTTTTTCCTGTGGTTTTAAACCAACAGGAATGTTTTATTTGAACTAAAATACTTTGCATATATACCGCTTTATCAGATCTCCAGGGGAAAACATTTGCTTAAAGATGTGCAAGTTTTCAGATAAGTAACCGGCTAAAGCCAGAAACTGATGGTGGAACAGTTATGGAGCTGCTTTTTTTGAGATTCGTTTTCACTGACAAATATGGTGTAGCTATTTACCTATGTAACTGTGGTCCCAATGTGGCATACTGTACCTATAAAATGCTTCCTGTGTGGAAAAATGTTAAATGGTGCTAAGTGCTATTATGCTCTTTTGTTATCACAAAGCACAAATAGCAGCTGAAAAGCTTGGTCATCATAAATAATTATAGAGGTTTTTTTAAAATAGTATAATTACTTATGCTAATGCTTTTGTGACCTCGTGATCATGGTCTTGTTATGAATCTTTGTCCCTTCCCTTTGTGTTTTTTATTTAGTGATAGCATTGATTTTGTTACTGAAAGTAAAAAAGCTTTGCCTTAAGTAAGTGGATTGGACTCATGTAGTTCCAAATTAGGGGACGATTTTTAAGTTGTATCACAATCTAATAGTGAACAACAGTAAAGGAAAATGTCTGTGCAACACTCACAATACTCTCCCACCCATGAGTTTATCTGTTTATAAAATGCCAGTAATGCATTAGACTTTGGATAAAAGATCATGCTAGTAGGCAGCTTTATCTAGAAATATTGCCTAAGGATAGTATAGATTGCAGTGGGTAGTAGGGATTGAACATGGCTTTAGTGTGTCATACCATGGCTGTGATTTTTATTTTTTGTAATTACTCTGTGGGCTTCTGGTTTTCTCTGCATTTGTGACTTGTCTCAAGCCTGGTCAAGGTCAGCACAACCAAGATTAGTAGGATTTGTCCTATGACTGGCAAAGTGATAAAACTATTGTTTTTAAATTTGCAATTGAGTTGACATTTCAGGGACATAAAATGATGTGAGCTTTGATTCTCGACAGTCGCTAGGTAGGCTACTGATGTGTGTTGACACTCCCTTCTTGTAGAGCAGATTTGTTGTAGTTGGCATATTATTGCTGATAGTTCTCAAATTCCTTGCAGTAGTCCTGTCCTCCCATTGCTCTTGTTACGAACAACTGGTTCCTAGGCTGGCAGCAGGGAGGGAAACTGTGGGGTAGTGGGCAGCTAACTGTTCCATCAGGCGCTTGGAAGTGTGCAACAGGTACCGGCAAGGCCTGATTAACAGCTGCAATTGCACTGCTGGGAAGTATCTGCACACACAGAGGAGTCTTGCAGTCTGCTCAGAGTCGCCTTGATTATTTTACTGGGTATTGTGGACACTTGAACCCTGGTAAAAATATTGTCTATCTGATTACTTCTCCAGAATCAATCCGTTAATAGCCATTGCATATATTTAAATGCTGTGTGTCTTCCTGAGGACCAGATCAGATGAGGTTTGAATTCTGATGATGAAATCTGTGTCTTTTTTTTTTCTTTTTTTTCCTCTGGTCCAAACAGAAGTAGGAAAAGGAGAGCTGTGCTGCTTTTTCCATTACTGAGAGAGAGACTTCCCCAGAGCACCTGTCTGAAATAGTGGGTCCACACTGATTGCTTTTAAAATTCTGATTTGGGGACGTCCTTTCATCACTGGTGAAGACTTTTACCTGCTTAGCTACCCTTTATTATTATGAACAAAATGATGTTGCTTCTGTTGCCTGTGGTACTGACATGAGCCTAAAACAGTAATGAAGTGCTGAGAGGAATATAGAACAAAATAGGAAACTTTGGATCAGTGCTCGTGTACTGCTTCATTTACTGAGGCATGGAGCTCAGGTGTCACTTATTTGCAGAGTGTTTGTTTCTTCAGCAATGGAAGGGAGGCTTTCTACCTTTCTGAGGTGATGAAGTCAGTTTCATTTTGTAAAGTAGTAAAAGGCCCTGAGAAGAAGGTTACCAGATGTGTATATTGTTGCTTAATCTTCCTATGGAGGTAGGCAACAATATTATCATCAGTGCTACCTAATGGAGGGACACAAAAATTTGAGTGTTATAGTACCATAATTGATGCCCAATGATTGATAATAGCATCTTTGAAGTAAGTATTTCCTAAATGTTTTGCTTTTTCATAGCGCTACCAAAATTGGAATGATTTTAAATGTTTTCCTTCTCCTTTTTTCTCTGTTGGGAGATACCTTCTAGACATCATCTTTCTTCCCTCTATTTCTTTTGGATCCTGACAGCTTCTACGTTTGGTCATGGAAAAGACATTTCCCATAGCAGAGAACTACATTAGAAAAACAAATCACCGAACAGTTGTGGTTCTCTTGTTTGACAGTTTATGGAGCAAATGCTGGCTATGCACCATTTAGCATTCTCCAAGACAAAGTACCCACACAGTGCTGCCAATTTCATTAGAGAGCTACACCAGCTACTTTTAAAATTTGGTCCTGTTTACATAGGAATTTCAGTTTTACTACCATACCCATCAAAAGGTTATTGTCTGCACACAGAGAGTCACTGTTTTTAGCAAATCTGCCTATAAATCTAAGTAACCAGTAATTAAATGGAAGTCTGAATACCAGGCAAGGAATAAAACTAAGGGTCTCCCTGTGGATTATGAAGTTATGATTAGCATGGGCAGGTTTTAAGCACCAATCAGCCAAAAAAATATATTGTAATTCATCATGAGGACTTACCTTTCCAAAACCTGAAAGTTAAATTTCAACAAAAGGCAAGAGATTACTCGAGGAAGAAAATGGTCATCATGAAGTGATGATTTCTTTTTCCTCTCAGAGAAAGGTAGCTGGAATTGATGCTGCTTTTCCAGTTCATTATACAAATGGGAATAAAAGTTGGGTGCCTGGGGATGGTGCTGAGAAAAGTATGTCCAATAGCTTTGCTGTTTTCTCAGTTACACGCTGGTCCTCCACGTCTGTCTGCTTTCTCCCTTTGCTCCCATTTCCATGGCCCAAGACCCACAACAGGACCTCAGCAGGTTAAGCAGGGTCCAGAGTTCACATACTAGACACATGAATTATATGTCCACAGTGTATCAATCTCTGCCAGAATCTGTCTACAGCCAAGACATAATGTATAGTAACACTTTTTTAATGAGGAACATGCATCTGTTACACGTTTAGCAGAGGATATTTCTGGAGCAGTGTTAAGAAAATATGCTTTGGTTTTACAGCCTCATACCCCTCTGTCTGTGGAGATGTCATTTTTGAGTCAAAGACCAGACATAAGGGCTTTCAAAGGCTGTACGTCTTAAAACTGGATAGAAGCCTGGCAGCTCTACCCACTGTAAGCAATGTGTAAGTCTCATCATTCCTTTTTCTGCTCCCCCACCCAACCCAGTAAGATGCTTTTCAGAGGGTTGAGGAAGCATTCCAAAGAAACACTTGAATAAAAAATTCTGTTTTGTTTAAGAAGCCTTGTGCAAATGTGTAAATTCCTAATTTTCAACAGAAAAAGCTGTTGTAAAACAGTGTAATTCAAAGCTAAAGCCAAGTGTATTGATTTAGTTAGACTCTCGTTGCAACACTTTTCATCAGGTTCAGGTGACAAACATTATGTCCATGTCAAAATATCGACACTTGAGTCAAAAACCAGCCTAAGCTGCTTTTTGTTGGCTGGATAATGCAGATAATGGGTATGGATGGTCCCAAGACAGAAGTCAAGGCTTGAAGACAAAGCTGTGAGTGTGGTGGCATTTCCCTCTCCGTGTTGTGGTGAAGACAGCCAGGAATGAACTCTGCCTGTGGTTTGTGCCAGCACGAAGCACTGTGAGCGTTGCCAGCTGTGCCGAGCCCGAGGTAATGGCACAGAGATGTCCCTGCGGCTCAGCAGAGTTTATTAGTTTGGCCCAGAGCCATGCTAAGTGTTCAAAAGACTTTTGGTTATCTCCAAGTGTGGGCAGGGATTTCTTGTGTCTGTTCAGAACAAGTTTGAACCTGCTGGCGTTATAACCTATAGATGTATCCTGTGGATCTGTGTCTTTGATGAAAGGAAATTGGCATGGCTTAGTATCTTGCCTCTCTTTGACTGCCTTTGAGTTAATGATTTTTTTTTAACTTTGCAAAACTTGCCTCACTGTATAGAAAAATTAAAAGAGGAGGAAGCAATTACAGAATCACAGAATCCTTAAAGCTGGAGAAGTCCTCCAAGATCGAGTCCAGCCTTTGAACATCACCTTGTCAAGACCATAGCACTAAGTGCCAGGTCCAATGATTTCTCTGGAGATGGTGCCTCCACCACCTCCCTGGGCAGCCCATTCCAATGCTCAACCTCCCTTTCAGTGAAAAAATTCTTCCTCATGTCCAACCTCAATTTCTTCTGGTGCCACTTAAGGTTATGTCCTCTTGTCCTGTTGCTGTTCCCCTGGGAGAAGAGGCCAAACATCCCCTGGCTACAGCTTCCTTTCAGGCAGGTGTAGAGAGCAATAGTCTCCCCTGGGCCTCCTTCTCTCCAGACTAAATGACCCCAGCTCCTTCAACTGCTCCTAATAGGACTTGTGCTCCGGAGCCTTCACCACATCTGTTGCCCTTCTCTGGGCACAAATCCAGACCTCAATATTCTTATTGAATTGGGAAAACTGAACACAGCACTCGAGGTGTGGCCTCACCAGTGCCGAGTACAGGGGGACAATCACTGCTGTGGTCCTGCTGGCCACATTATTGCTGATTCAGGCCAGGGTGCCATCAGCCTTCTTGGCCACCTGGGCACAGCTGGCTCATGGGTCAGCTGGCTGCAAACCGGCAAGCCCAGGTCCTTTTCTGCTGGGCCACTTTCCAGCCCGTTCCTGACCTGGTGGCCAGCTAAGTCAAAAGTATCAAAAACACTTTTATTCACTGTTTCACCTTCTTCATCAAGCCGTCTTTTCTGAGCCCTGTACTTGTAGATTCTGCAGTCTTCAGTATAAAGCTTATTGGAAGCAGCGTTTCCATGTGGGAAGGTTAGCAGAGGTGAAAATTTAGAAATGATGCAATCACTCCCTTCCCCATGTGTAATGAAGGACTCCTTTATTTCCTACTTTGGTCTGGCTTGGAAAGAGCATTTGGAGAAAGACGGATACAATGGAATAAGCAATTTTTCTGGTGTTCATGTCTAGCCATTTTGTGCTTCAGGCCCTGTCTGCTTCAGCTGTGCTTGGATAGCATGCTGCAGGTTCCTCTGGGAACAGTTGCCAGATGACCTGGAGAGGAAGAGATGCCAGGATCTCCTTAGCTGTACAGTGGAAAGTTGCATTGAGTGGATGGTAGCTTAGAGCAAGTTACAGACAGAGGTGTCATCCTCGTCAGGAGCACTAGTCAAAGGCACTTGAAGCCAAGAGTCAAATGATGCAGAATTCACTTGTTTCCATGGCTCTGTCGGTTAAACAGCTGCAGAGAAGAACCCTAACGGAGTGATGGCACTGAAGGTTTTCCCATGAGGCATCCTAGTTGGATGACTTGCATGACTTGCATAAAGCAGCCGTCTCCACGGTGTCAGGAAGAAAGAGTTTTACTTGACTTAGTTACCTAGGTCCTTGGTTTGACAGTGTATCTCTGCTTAGGCAGTAGAAGGCATAGTGCTGTACATGGAGAGCATGAGGGAAGTTGTGTTATTCCTGTCCATAAGAGGTGTTGAGGATGAATGTCCCTTTTACTCTTCTTCATCGTTTGTGTACGACTTCTACGGATCACTTCTTTGTGTATTTCCCCATGGTGTCTCAGCCCCCAACTCTATGGTATTCTAGTTTGCATCTGGGTGGTGGGAAACTCATGGCTCCACAAGAAAAGGTTGGGATAAACCACTTCAGACTGACAAAAGTTTGTTTTAAAATGGGGGAACCTCCTACCCAAACCTCCAAAGCATGTCATTTAAATTTGTTTTCAAAAGATGAGCAAGGGAGCAGTGATTAAGTGTGCTTCCTGCTGTCTTCCTGTCTGACCCGTACAGTGAGAGGAGTAGGATGAGATGTGTGGAGAGCTTGTGTCAACAGTGCTAGTCACTGCCACATGGCCTTGGGGAGTAGAAAGAATCTCGGGCTAAAAACTGAGCCATTTATGTGGGCTGCTGTTGTACCCATGTGAGGAATGGGCTCTTCTCTAGCAACAAAATAAGTCACAGTGTGTGCAGGATGCTGTTTCAGAATACCTTACGGTATTTTGCTCTTCTAAATATTTTAAAGCTTTTACACTTTGGCCTGTGTTAGCATAAAAATAAGTACAGGACTATCAGACTTTCCCCACAGGACAAAAATTCCATTTTCCAACCACCTCTAATTATTTCCATTCTGCTGTCTGGAAAGGATCTGGAGACAATTTAGGAAGCCAATTTAAAATTGACTTGGGAAAAAATCATTTACCCTCCTGAGCCTCCTTAGATGTGCAGCCAGTGGCATGTGATCAATAGGAAATCTCATGCTCAATGATTTTGATGCTCACAGAAGGACCTGGAGACCATGAAATTCAGCCTGAGTCCTGTTCACTTGTATGTGCGATTTTTGTAGCTGTGGTGGACCGAACTGCCCGCTTGTTGAAGAGCCTTGTGTGGTGGGGGAAGTGGCAAAGGGCCATTAAAAATAAACAAAGGGTGGCCGTGCCCTTGGAAATGCCTTGTCATGAGGTGCATGGCAAGCCATTCCGTGCTTCCTTCCCGGGGGAGCTTGGGTGACCTTGCAGCTGGGCCCAGCAGCGATGTCTCCAGGCTGCAGTGAGGCGGGCTCCGACCTCCTGAGGTCCTGAGGGTGCCTGTGGGCAGTGTCTGTAGCTCCAACAGCAGAGGGAGGGAGGCACCAGGAAAAGTGCGTGTGCATGTCTGGTACCAAAGCACCGCTCCTCCCAGAGCTTTGTCTGATCCTTGCTCTATGGATAGGTCCAGATTTTTCTTCAGCTTTTCTTGCATACCAGGTCTGCATACATCATCCTGAATGTCTCTTTAATCCTATTAGGGCTGTGTTCAGCTGGGGTTTGGATTTGTCACTAATGAGTGCTTGAGGTTAGTAATTTTCAATTACACTTTTCTAGCTCTCAATTAAAAAGGTGGTTGACGTTTTATATGGAGAATTAAAAAAACTCTTATTTTTCATTTAGACTGGCTGCATATTATAAAATCAGGACTCATGGATGTGCAGAATTAACATTCTTAAGAAATATTGTAAAAAGTGTTCTTCGTGGTTAACATTTAGAATTTTATTTTAAGATTTTTTAGTGTGCTTTATGCTATGCTGGCAAATTGAAAAAATATTGGATCCTTATATGGAGAACCAGCAATTTCCCACAGCCCTGCTTTTACAGCGCTGAACACATTTCATTTTGTGTGTGATTTTCCCCATTTGCCAACTGACTACATCATACAGTTTTTTTGGCATATTCTTTCTGTCTTATGACCGTCAGCAGATATTTTGAGTAGTGTATTATAAAGCCACAGATCCTTTTTGCTGCCTTGTATTTTGCCTGTTGCCACTGGGAATGGAAAAGATTTTATTAATTTTGTGGCGTCAGATGAGGCTTCAGTAGAGTCTCTGTGCCTGACCCCAGCACCCGGTGCTGGTTGCCCTCCCTGTTGGCAGTGGAGGGACATGCCTGATGGTCTCCAGTGTATTCTTTAAAAGTCACACAAGATTGTTCTGGAGAGGTATGAGGAAAACGATTGATACTTGTAAAAGGTTCAAGATGCTCTGCAAATCCTTCAGGATGATCCAAGTGTCAAAGAGATGGAGCTGAATTTGAGGCGTGCTGCTGAAGTTGAGAATAACTGGAGCAAAGAGAAGATGGGATCAAGCAGAGATCTGACAGGAGTGATTGTAGAGACATGGAATATCCTTGCACAGCAAACTAGCATTTTGTGGAAACATGGACTGACCACCAGAAACTGAATTACAGAAATTGGGGAGGGTGTAACACTGCTGGGTGCTGCAGTTGTTGTAGGGCTCCGTGTGGATTGTTGCCAAGTAGGAAGGAGTATAGTGTGTATAAACTATCAGGCACTTCGCAGCAGTCTGAAAATTTGTGGTGTTTAGGAAACTGTGTGTGTTTTGGGCAGAGTTTGTAAGAGAGTAACAAATGATTACACACTGAAGGCTGGTTCAGGTGGAGTAAAGTAAGATGTGAATGTGGGATAGCTTAGCTTAATGGGCATGCGGAGAGGGCTCACATGCTAATCATCATCCCTGAAAGCTGTAACTCTTGTCCATATACTCTTACTCATATAACTCTTACTTAAGACGCTGTGAGGGATTATGAATAGTAAAAACTGAAAGTAGTAAGTTTTGTAGGAAGTGTAATCTGAATAAAAACCTCGTCTTTACAGTCAGATCCCATAAGTAGTAGAACATTTCTTCGGGGAAGGGATGGGAGCTCTGTCCCTGGAGTTTAAATTTAGGCTAGGCAGGAGATCAGAATATGCATTGCTGGGAGGCAACTCTTCACTGGCAGGATCAGGATTGGCTTCAGTATTTGGCCATCAGCATTGTTATTATTGTGAAATATTTCCTGGAACGATACGTGGGGAGGTTGGTACCATAAAACAGTTTAGTTTTTGTTGGTATATTTCTGAGGGTGAAAATATCTGTGATGAATTGTCACTGTCAAATCTCTGAGCCAACATTTTTATTAGAGAACATGTCCTGCAAGATGTCCACGTGCACAGGTGCCTGTAGGAGAAGGTGTCATTCAAGGCCGATACTGATAAATCATTCACTAAAATCTATATTGTAAATGAGTGTGTATTCAGAGCTAAGAACAGGTGAAAAGAATCGTTCTATTGCTGCTTTCAAGTTTGTGTTTAGTCAGTTACATTTGTTCTCTTGAACTTTATGAACATGAAATCCCAGACATAAAGGAGGGGAGATATTCCATTCACTGAATTCAGACTGAGATGATTCTTCATCAGTGGCTACTTCTTACTTGTATAAAACTAGTGTAGAAATTAAGACTTCCAGCTTGCCAGCTATGAAGAGTAACAAATGGGGCTAAATCATCAAAAAAAGTGTCCAGGTTATTTAAAATACTTACCTTTACTACTACTTTTTCCCCACCACAAAATCATAATAAAAGATTTTTCCAGTGTCTGAGCTGTGCTTGACCAATAAGCCCATTTAAACATTTTGTTTCTTTTTTAACAATTTACTTCAGTTTGGAACAGTGCTTTATTTTCTCTGGCCCACATGCTGACATTGTTTTTATTTCTTGCAGTATTTTGCATTTCAGTGGGACTTGTGTGTTATAGGGAAGACACTCTCCCAAATAAAACTTGGTTGGTAAATACTTCAGGCAGCTATGTGGCGTTAACTGATTTTGGATCTCAGGATGAGAGCTTGACATTAACTTTTTGTTCACTTGTATTCTCTGTATCCTCTTGAGTTAGGAAGTACTTATTGTGCAGTTATCTTTCTCAGAGAAAGACCTTTTCAAGGGGAACTTTTATGTTTTGCTGTTGGCTTTTTCCTTTCATCCTTATGAATTTCTTTGTAGAGCTATTGTAGTTGAGGTTGTTCGTAGAAACGGAATCTATAATATATCGTTTGCCATATTGCACTTAGTATTATGGTACAGAGTATTATTCATAATTATTCATTATTGGTTTAATTTTTTTCTATTTATTATTGGCATTTTATAATAAGTGTACATATTATTTATTCTTGTATGTATTATTGATATACACACTTTTTTGTGTATATATATATATATATATATATAGTTTTGCAGAAAAAAGATAGGAATGATTAAATGATGTCTTCAAAACTTCATAGGAAGTTTATGGAGAATCTAGGTCTGTAAAGATACACTGAAGTTCTTTCTGCTGTATCTTATCCTGGTTCCTGCCGTACTTTCTGAACTGGTTTTGGGTAAGGAGCTATAATCTCACAAGCTTTAAGCAGTAAACCCTGAAAAGCTCCAAGTTCGTGGTTTAGCCATGTGAGGTCTTTGCTATCACATGGATAATAGACATTCCCTTTTGCATTCCCTGAATAAAAAGCAAGTCAACTAGAAGCATGTTTGTACTAAGCCACATCAGAGTTATCCTCTGAATTAAGGCTATATAATAGGTCCTTTAAAACTAAATTTGTACAAAAAGGTCTGAACTTTTTGTTTTTAGTTCAGATATAATTTGACAGCTCTAGTTTCATCACTATTAAATTTACAGTTTTATTTCATCTGAATGAATTGGGGTGTGGGTAATTTGTATACCACTAAAATCTTCCATATGGAATTTAGATTAGATAAGGTTCCAGGAAATGAGAGTCTTAGATGTGAATGACTGTAAACATGCGTAAAAGAGTCATTCTGTAAGAATTAAATAACATTTAGAGTTAATTCTCCTGATTTTTTTTTCTGTTACAGAACACAGAAAACAGTTTAATTCAAGTTTTAAATTCA
Organism: Oriolus oriolus; assembly: GCA_013400235.1. Classification (NCBI taxonomy): domain Eukaryota; kingdom Metazoa; phylum Chordata; class Aves; order Passeriformes; family Corvidae; genus Oriolus; species Oriolus oriolus. The sequence continues at coordinate 497,630 of VXBT01004763.1, forward strand.
GATGCATATCATTATGATAATTTGCTGGCGCATAGTATTTCATGGGCTATGCTACTTTACATGGTAGTGCAATGGATGATGATATGCAAAAAAAGTCAGCAAAACAGAATCTCTGACTAATGGAAGCCTACATTTTTGGTAGGAATTAATTGGTCTATGGTGCCTTCTTAGCACATCATGCTATGTTTTTCTTGCCTTGGGGGCATTACAAGATGGCTGAATGTGGATAAACTATGAAGACTGGCAAGCTGAGGCCATCATCTGATTTTTTCTGAAATTTCTGTGGCTAAAATAATCAAACTTTCCCATGTCTTCTTGTTAAAGATCAAGAAAATAGTGAGCTTCTTTTCCTACTGTTCCCTCCAACATTTGATATGTGTATGCGCAGTGTGTATGGAAACTTCCCCTCTGTGCCTCTCATACAAGTCACTGACCTCTAGAGTACAACTCCTCCAGAGTAGTTAATGAACTTCGGGGGTTTTGGTTTTTTTTTTAATAATTTAATTACATAAATCCTTTTTTCCCCCCCTCTCACTATTGCCAGCCAGACTTTAGGATGTTTTCTGTCCCCTGATAATCCCATTAGTTTTGAGTGGTTTTCAAAAGACCTCCAGGAACTTATTCTGAATCTCCTGTCTTTTATGCCCTATTGGTCATTGGTACATCATTCCTGAGGAAAAAAAACCCCATCCACAGGGTTCATTAGGCAGCTTGTCAGACCATTAAAATAACTAATAATGTGTGAAGGGGGATGTGGGAGGGGCTGGGATGTGGGACTAACTACAAGACAAAGTGAATTTCACTACCAGGACTGATACATCTTTTGCAGAGGTACTAACTTGCTTTGAGGGGAAGGGATCATATGAAGTAGCTTTCCTTTGGGCTTACATTCTGGTGTAGAGCTCACCAAAATCAATGGAAGTATTTTCATCAGTCTCTTAATGAGGGATGCCTGCAATCTTCTTGCAGTGCACAGCTAGGTGCGTGCTGCTTATGTTTCTCTTGCTGTTACGTAGGGATTATGGGACAATCAGAGCTGAGATAAAAGTTCTTAGCAGTCGTAGCAGCAGTCCTGTGCCAATATCCTGCTGCTTGCACCACACATCAGCCTGGGCACTTGCAGAAGGAGTGTGAGTGGTGGTTGTGTGAGGCTGCTGGGCTTCACCCAGCCCTCAACCCCTTCTAACCCTCCCCTGGCTGCTCTCCTGGCCTGCCATCAGCAGCATTATTAGCCAGGGCCTGGAAGGCACAGGTTAACTGGGGAATGGTACAGTATAAAGGGAATTTAGGAATCGAATGGGGGTGGGACCTCTCACATTTACATTAATTTATGCACTGCTATAATATGAAAACCAAGTGTTTAAAAGGAATTAAATAGTTAAGTTCAGAATTCTTTATGTGCTGAGCAGGGTCTAGATGGTTAATAGCTGCAAGTAAGCAAAAGGTTTACTTACAAAATTGATTCGTATGTTCATTTATGTTCTTGAATATTGAGAACAGGGAGGGAATTAGCAGTGTTGCATGAGCTACACTAGCACATTTTTCACCTTATATGGAGAATTGCCTGCCACTTATCAAGCGGGGTTAGATTTGCTGTTATTGTCACATTCCTTAAAGTTGGAAGAAATTTTGTTTCTCTGACTAAAGATTCAACTCTTAAGCTTATGGTTTTGTTGTTTGAATACTGTTTTTTCATCCAGGAATTGTTGGGATGGGCAGCGCTTCTTGAGAAAAATAGCAGCGTGCACATTTTCACTGCTGTGTTGTGGAGTTCATTCCTCAGCTTGGGTGGAGAAACTTAGATGCTTGCAAGGGAAAATATGTTTCTGTTTGGAGTCATCTGGAGTTCCTCCTGGCTGGCTCCTCTGGTCCTGAAGAACACAACAGGAGGAGAGGTCCCGGTGAATGAAGGGAAAGACCTGCAAATCCTGTACCTATGGTATTTAAGGGGGTACACGTCAGTTTTGTTTCTTCTTTATCCCTGCTAGAGAGGCTGGTGTTTGAAAAAGCCTTTTCATGGACTTGTTGAAAGGCTGGTGACTGACAGCTGTCGGCTGTGAAGTCATTGATCTGCTGGCAATTTAAGTGTGAGATGGAATCAGTGGAAAATATGGAGGTGGAGACAAATTGCTTGTCTAGTCACTGATATCCCGGATTACAGAAGCCTGACAAAAGACTGAATCCTTGAAAGATTAAGAAGGTGACAATTATAAAATTTCCTTTTATGATAATGTGCCACTGACAATAGCATTCACTGAAATACTTGCATTTGGAAAGTGGGAGATCAGGTCCGGCTTTGTGTAAGTCCTTCGAATTAAGGGACTGCTTTCTATTTGAAGTATTTCTGGGGCTGTGGCATTCAGTAGGGCAGTAAGTATCACCTACTGCTGCTTCTTGGGTTTTTTGGGTACCTAGACTATTATAAGTTATTTGAGCATGTGCTCTGCCGCTCTTGTGACTTGAGTTTGTGTTGTGATTGCAGAGATTTTTCTATGGCACTGCTTGGGAAATAAAATGCTTCAAAAGGTAGTGATTAAGTGCAGCGGTTAGAAAACCTGGCTTAAAATTGCTGTTGCTGATTTCACTTTCATGCAGATCCAGGAGAGTTAACTGGAAAATGATACTCAGGTTTTTCTTGCTCCATAAAGGCAGTGTTGGCTGTATTTTTTTGAATAATAAGACGTAAGGAAGAATTCATGAGCCTAGTAACATTTGAAGCCAACAGAAACAAAAGGGTAGTTTATATGGCTAAATACTTTGAAAAACCAACATTTGAAACATTTAGCCAAATGGTTGCATTGAAGTATCCGTGCAATTTTGAGAGGGTAGAGCAGAAGATACGGATTTTTATTTTCTGTTTTACTGTTTGTGGTTTTACCGTTCTTCCCCTTTTGTGGCTCATCAGAATAGAACCAGATTTCTTATCATGTATGGATATAAAAGAACTTAAACTACATATATTTATTTTTAGGACTCCACCCTTGGGCTTTGGATTTTGTGAACAGCTATTTCAGTACATTTACATCTATATGGGGAAACTGGCAAATTGAATACTGTGCAAATCCACATTTTAAAAAAAGCAGCTACTATTATAGAAGGTAAATGATATCATAAGAAAGCCAAGTAAAAAAGATTGCATTTTTTTTTGCTGCTAAAGGAATGATCAATGCTTCCTGCTGGCTTTTGCACCCTGCAATTGGAGATTCTGGTGTGCAAGTGGTTTAAATAATGCTGGGGTTTGTGTCTGGTTGGCGCTGTATAATGCTGGGGCTGAGGTGACTTAAATATACAGAGTGTGGGCCAACCTCGAAGCCCTTTCTCTGGCAGAACACCCATTGAAATCACATTTAAGTGTCGTCAGTGCAATCTTTGCCAAACAAATCATTATGGATTTGACCCCAAAGTTATTACTACTAAATTTCATATGTAAGCCTTTCATTATAGTGTTTTTAAGAATGGAGTACTTGAATGAATCCTGGAATTCATTATAACTTTAAGTTTTTAACAGGGTATCAGCCTCTTAAACTACATTTTCATTGCTTAAAACAGTTTCTTCCTTTTTGTTTCTTTCTCCGTTTTTTGTTGCTCAAAAAGAAGTAGAAGAGATAGTCTGTAGCTCAGATTTATTTTACCTCAGGCAAGCAACCTACTGAGGTGCCTAAATTAGGAGCTTAGTCTTCCAGCCTCTCCATGTGCACAGTGGAGAGGGTTATATCCAGAGGGGATTTTGCTCGATGTCGTCTTTTGGATGTGACTCTGTTATGCCCAGGGGTGGTGTAGGGTGCACTGATTTAGGAACCCAGAGGGATGTGGTTGGTTGGCAAAGGACCTCTATGATTTATGATGTGAGTTCTATATAATTTGTTTCAAAATTCCTTTTTAGGAGTTAGCAGGTTAATTTTTTGTCTGTCTTTGCTCCGTGGATGATGGGAATTGGCAGTAGAGCTGTGTCCTTTAGTGTAGAAAATCTCACGTTGTGATAGGACCTTTATGAGATCTTCAGTCTCTTGCTCTCTTGTATGCTTTGTGTCTCTGACCTTGGTCCCCTTCTGAAGGCTGCAGGTTTCATTCAGATCTCGTGAAGTGTTTTGTGACTCGTGATGTGGACTGATGGATTATGAGACCAGATGTCTGCAGTGCCTGGCTGCTTGTAGCAGGACTGGATGAACCAGGTGGTTCCTTCCTGGCCTCAGATCCCAAGAGAAGGATTTAAAGCACAGAATCTGGATGTTTTGTACTTTATGTTGCTAAAACTGCAGTAATCCAGCCTTCTGCTGTTTAAAATACTGAAGGAGCAACAACAGAAAGGGCAGGCCATTAGAGTTTTAAAGCTGTTTTAATGCCCTTACATTTCCAACTGCATTACACTATATTAGATACAAAATATGGTTGATGGAGGTAGTAGGAGCACCCTTAAGCATGCCTCACATATTCTAACATCATATTTTCTAACATCACCTGTGTTTAGTTCTGGCCAGCCTTCAGTCATTCAGACAAAAAATTTCCAGAGTGTTTTTCCTGCTTCAGGCAGAAACCTCTTGGAAAGATTTTCAACAGAAGAACTCCAACTGTTTTTGAAAGAATGCATTACAGAAATTTAGAGAGATTTGTCAACTTTATTTAGCCAATCATTCCTTCAAAGCACTGTTATACTTTCAGGGAGTACAGAGGGGAGGTCAGGGTGCTTTTTGCAGCCCAGTGGAAATTAAGACAGATCTACCAACCTGCCAGAGTTGGTGAAAATTGTTATCTGCACGTGCTTGCAAGAGCAGGTTAGAGGTTTGCTGATACAATCACTGAATACTCCCACTTCATAAAATGGGCTTCAACCTCACCAGCCTCTGTCTGTGCCTGGGGTGATGATTATGATGGGTGGTACTGAACACCCAGCTGGGTAGGTCCATTATTCCTGCTGCCTCTGCTTTGTTGGAGGAAAAGGTATCTAGGTGTTTAACAGTCTTCCAAACTCAGTAAAGCTTTATGCCAAGGCATACTTGAGGCAATAACTGAAAAATTACTACTGTTTTACTAGTCATCATTCATGCAGTTAATTCCAATGAAGCTGAGAGTAGAATTTATGCTTTAGTCCTTATGCTACTCTCAGGAGTGCTGGGGCTGAGAGATGTGATGCCCTAAGTTTGGGAACAAGGTTCAGAAAAGAACTTTTGTCTTCTACCTTTTTTTCTCCCAGGTTGCAGGAGACTCTGTAGGATTGTACTGATAATTCTCTGTTACTTTAAAGGAGCCGCTGTTGGAATCATGACTTCCATAGAGGAGATGGATCTATCTATTTTGTTTAAAAACAGCTAGGCATAAAAATACTGCTGGGGAATTTTATGGAGGTTGCAAAAAACCAACAAAACCAAGAATCTAATGCGTGATATCTTCAAGCTGTTTAAGAAATCAGGATAACACAAGTTGATGACTTGAGGGTGATGGCAAGACTAAGGTCCTGTCTTAGTCATTCTGCAGGGTGAGAATGAAGTTACTGCTGATGCATCAGCACTGCTCCAGCCAGAGTCTAGAGGCTGGAGTTTGCGTTATCTCCTCCCATTTTCTTGATGTCTCAAGAAAATTATTTATAATTTATAAGGACATTGAGAACTCTTGCTTCTCCCTATCTCCCTTTTGAAATATTCATCTTGCTCAGAAAACACAAAATAGTGAGAAGTGCTTTAGATCTTTGCCTTCACAGTCATGATCTCTGAGAGGCACCAGGAGCTTTTCTGAAAGGGAAAATTTATATATACACAAGTAAGGTGGAAAGGAAGAGGGAAGCACTTTCCAGCCTCTGGTGTTGGCCAAGTTTGCAGGCTAAGAAGTAGATCAGGATTGCAGCAAATAGGTAATTGTCTGCAGAGTATAAATAACTGGGTTGTTCTTACAATCTTTCTGCTAATTTGTTGTGCTAACCATGATAAAGAACAATATTTTTCCACCCTCCAAACATGTATTCACATTTCCCACCCAAAGTTACATGTTGCCATGGATGTCCTTGCAGTGTTCGTGGTACACTATTTAGCATTTTCAGCCTCTTCAGATTATTAGGATAGTCTGTAAAGATTGTCCCTTAACACTATGACTGCCCATCTCAAAGCATGCTCCCAAGAAAAATGCCACTAATTAAAACTTGTGTGAGTGGAAACGTTGTCATTTGCGACAACTTCAGTCTCTTTATTTTGAAGAAAAATATAAGGGTTGTTAGAGTTGTCTAAAGCAATTAAGCAGTCCAGGACCCTGTGTTATAAAATCTTAGGTAAGAATTAATCAGTGTGACAAATTATAGGTTTGTCTGCCTGTCAGATGGAATTAATGGTGGGTGACCCAGGGGGTTTGGGTGCTGAGGTGAGAAGGAAGGGCTCCAGTGTTTCACTTTAATGTTTGACTTGATGTGCTGAATTTTTTCAAAACACTGAAATAAAAGAGACTGAACTTGAGTCTATATTTCAGGTTAATACTTTGAAGCTGTTTTTTCCCACCATTTCTGTTGCTTTTGATCAATTATGAATGTCCTGATGTAAATGCAGAATTAAAATACTAGGCTATTTTTTGTGCATGATGTAAGGTCCAAAAATTTTTACCAGATGACTATTCTGGAAGAGGGAAAATGAAATACTTGGGAAAATGTAAGATAATAGAGTTATTTTCTGAAGCATGTCTCCCTGCATGTGATTTGTAAAATGTAGATATCTAAGTGTTAAATATGGTATCTATCACCAAATGTGAGCAATGAGCTGTTGATAATGTTGGTAGCTTTACAGAAAACATGAGGCTTGCCTTTCTATATGTGCAACTTTTTGCTGATGTTTGCTAGCTTAATGCAGAATTTCACAGAAATCCCCAGCTTTTTTCAGTTTTCAGTTCTTTTGAGGTTTTTTTTTTATTAGGCAGGGGTTGTTTGTTTGTTTATGGGTTTTGTTATTTTTTACTTTGGGTTAGTTGGGTTTTTTTGGGCTTTTTTCTTTTTTGGCCCTGAAGATTACCAGATATTGTCTGCCTTTTCTGGAGTGTTCAGCCTGAGCTCTGACAGAATAATGCCACTGTTGCTTTAAGCCCATAGTGTTGCTTTATATAGATCTGGCCTGATTTATAGTGTTGCTTTAAATAACAATAAGAGAGTTCATCTCCCTTTCAGAAAAGGTTTATGACTGATCTCTGCCTGGCTCGGAATGTTTATTTTTCTTAAGTTGCCTCACTGCAAAGATGTTTTGAAATTGAGAGTCCCAAGCTGGTGATGGGGTTTATGCATCTATTGCTTGTGCTCTATGCAGCTCTAATCCCTTTAGCACTAGAAAGCTGTGGTTTTGTGACGGACCTCACGTAGATCAGGCTCAATTCTGATATTTCTGTGTCCCTTCCCTATCGGTCATCCTGTTTTTAAAACCGTATCATTGAACTGATTTATGGGTGTTGGCAAAACCATCAGAAGCCTCAGTAAGATTTAGTTACTGCTCCTAGTCCTTTGCAAAAACACAAGCTTATTTTCTTTTCTCCATAGTTGATGATGAAATAACTTTGAAATAAACAATTTGAGAAAAAACCTTTCCACCACCAGGGATAATGGCTGAAGGGAAGTGATTCGCAGTGGGTTGCTTCTGGATGCTCTTAAAATGGCATGTATCAGCTTTCTTAAAAATGTAAATTTTAAATGGAAATCTTAAAATGCAGCATCAGCTTTCTTGCTTGGCTTTTGCTGGAGCCATGTATTGATTATGTATTAACTCGACAGAGGCCAATGGAAAAATCCTTTCTAACCAGACCAGGAGTCTGTGGGGCTGTGTTGTATTCTGCGTGGTGGCTTGTGCTTTGAAAGTGAATAAATAATGCCAGGTATGGGAAGAAGCATGCACAGGAGAACAGATGATATGAAGCATGTAATTTAGGACATGGAATAGAAAGCTCTGCTCTTCCCCCTCTGCCTAGCCTGGTTTTCTGATCTGCCCCGTGTCTGCCTTCCTAGTGTCATTTTCTGGTGACCAGGAGAAGGATTAGGCTGCTCCTAAAGCTGAGTCACCAACTCTACCTGCCACTTTTCAGGAGACCTTCCTGGACAAAGGGAGACAGAGCAGCAGGAGGATTATTTGCTTGAAATCACCTGGGGCTTTTTTCACTCAACCTGTGGTAAGGAAATGGTGTCTACCTTGGTCACAGGGCTGTGGGCAAGGAGAAGGTCATGATAAGGGAATGATTTCCATTCATTCATAGAGACCAGGAGGGGATTTTCACAGAAAGAGAAAAGTTAGCCAGTCCTTGAGGCTGTTCAGGCCATCTGCAGACAAAATTGTGGCTCTAAGGGCAGGTGAATCATGAGCTTTTCCAGACCAAGGGCAGTGTGACTTAGGCTGCAGAGATACAGTCAAGGAAGGCTTACTTGCTTTTCAGGGCTAAAAGTCTCGTGATCAGGCTGTAGACCAGCCTGTGGCTGGAGGAATTTTAGTGAGATCCTAAAAAAGAGTGAAGAAACCTTTAAATAATGTTTTCCCTTTGACTGTCTGCCTAGGTGGGGACACTGAAACCACTGGCTGGATCGGAGTATACCTGGTTTCAGTTGTGGTATGCACTTAATGCTGTGCACATTCCCGTCGAGTATCAGTGTCATTCCTACTTCCTTGCCTGAGCCAACTAATTCAAGACTGCAGGTCTTTGGCAGAGCTTTGCAAATGCGTATTGAACCACTTGACTTGGTGTGTTTATTTTGTAAAATTACAATAGTTTAAAAAAAAAAGTAGATGACTCTGAAATTCAAGGCAAGAAAATGTGAGACTTCCTAAAGAATAAAGTAGAATTAAAATTATCTCAGAAGTTCAAGACTGAAAGCTTGGTGTTTTGTTGCTGTGTTGTGGGGTTTTGCTCTTTCTTTTGAAGTTGAATAAAGAGGAAAGCAGTTTAACACAGAACTAATTAATGTATATTTCTCTGGGGTTGAGTGATCTGTGTTCAGTCACACCTTTTTCAGGTAACTCAAGTGCATTAATCAATGATCATCTTTCTAATTAAACTGCTGAGTAGAAAGTTAGAGGATTTAGAGGATGATCATTAGTTTTGTGTAGAATCAGTGAGTTAAGGGAAAGTAGTGTTAACAAGATGTTCCTTTCTCTCATAGTCAAAGGTTAGGAAAGAAGTCAGAACTTTTGTTCATGTGTTGCCTCTGAAATGTAAATCATCAACAAAAATAAGAAAAAAAAATTCAAGTGCTTTCAGAAATACATTTTGAAAATAGCAAGAAAAGTGGGGAAAGAAATGCTTTGGATCATCCCAGACGTATGTATCTGCTTGGCTCTGTTCTGCATCTGACAGAGCAGTTAGGGTAGATCCTGAAATTCCTGGTTTGGGAATGGAAGTTTCCTGAAGCAAACACCCAGCACAGGGAAGTGAAGTCCAGCTTTCCTTGTGCAGACAGTTTCTGCCTTCTGGGCAGAGCTGCATGCTGTGGCACAGCCCTGCCCTTGTGGACAGGCTGAATGGAGGTGCTCAGTCAATGGTCCCTTCCCAAGGACCACAGGATTTGCTGCCTGTGAGCAGAGCTGAAGCTCAGTGTGTCACTGGGTTCCCAGGAGTTGGTTAAATGCTGAATGTGTGAATGTACTCTGTTGTGTCCGGTACGACACATGGCGCATTTAGAGTTGTTCAGTGGGGCTGAAAAAGTTGCGGGATGTTTGTTTGTTTGTTTTCTGTAAGAAGGAGCAGCTTTCCATGGTATTACATCTGATCAGCAGACTAAGCCCAAATTTCTCTAGGGGAAAGGGGAGGGATGGCAACCCAAGAAAGCCATGTGCAGCAAACTGATGGACTGCTGCAGAAAGCTGCAACAGCTGCCACAAGCTATTCACTGGTTGAACACAGATGTCACAGACAAAGTTAAAACCTCTCTCTCTTGTGATTGACAAGGCGAGGTCTGGATGTACATCCTGTAGATCTGTCTGCAGTGCATTTCATAGGAAGGCACTGTGATGTACTTGGTTTAACTTCCAGTGGCTAACCCTCAGGGGAACCACCTGAATAATAAGCGTCACTTCTCTGCTCCGTTCTTGCCAGACCTGTTGAGGTTTGGTAGCAGCTCATACCTCCTTTTTGACACAGATGGTGGGTGTACTACAGCTCAAGGGAATGGAGGTGTCTGTAGAGTTGTCTTCTTGAATTGCTCAGCACCTCGTCATTGTACACTGCCTTTAACCAGGGGCTATAGTTTATAATAATGATGTCTGGCAACCCAGGGAAAAATCCCAAAAAACCCATCCATCAGTGTTTGCTCCCTGCTTGTGCGGATGGCACTTGCCCTGAGTTTGTACAGCCCTTCCCAGATCACAGTTGAGGAACTACATCTGTGACTTAAGTGTTGCTATTTTGTGTATAATGTAATTCACTCTTTGTTTACAGTAGAGCTGGAAGGGCCCATGGTGGCTTTGTACTAAGGACTTTGCTTCAGTGCCATGCCTGCTAGCCATTTGCTGGTGTTTATTTTTGTGTATCCCCCTGTTCAGCAGGAAAATGAAAATGTAGGTACAAGATGAATGACAAACCAAAGTTGTTACCGTAGCACACACTGCCTAATCTATGCTGTTAAGATTTTCACAGCTGTGCCTACCTGTCTGTCCTTAAGTAAATGATAGAGCCTAGGGTATTGCACATGCCATGCTTAGTGCACGGGATTTTTGTCCTTGTTAGTTTGCAGGAAGCAAGAATCCCAGTCTGGGATGTGTGAGGTTTATGTGACTATTACTTTAGCATAGCAGTTCTTTGTCTTCTAAGTACTACGTTGTTTTTGTTTTTTTTTTTTTGACACATGAAAGTTTTTTTTAATTAGATTGATTCCATTGGAAGTGCTTTGCCCTCGGTAGAAGTTTGATGGGAATCATTGGTATTAAAGACATTTTGGGGAAAGGAAAAAGAGAGGCATGTTGTAAGATCACTGGTACAAGATGCCTGTTTCCTCGTAGACTGCTAGAAAAAGATACTTCAATGTGTAAAGATCTGTGTGTATGGGCCAATATTCTACCCTATAGATTTTTCATATGTTAAGCCTTATTATTCAAGATTGTGCAGATCTGGGGAGATAGGTATTGCAGATCTGGCAGAGCATTGCTGGGAAGTTTGTATTCACCATGGCAAACTTCCTTCAATATTTAATGGACTGCTTAAGGGGGAGCATTGTGACCTCCCAAAGAGGTGGCTAACTGGGAGTGCTGGAAGGACTTCAAAAAACTTGGCCCTCTACCCTGGCCAGGAAGTTTTCTTCAGACAGAGCAGGGCATCATCCTTAATAAGTACTCAAGTAAGACCTGACTGGTAGGGAGCTCTTGTAATACTTTGCCATAAATTGGTTCTTTTGTATTAAAAGTAGTATACCATCTGCCTGTTATAAATGTTGTGTTCTTGTTTCTGCCTGTTCCAGTGCAGATAGAAATGTTTTAGCTGTACATTTACAAATCTGTGATGACTGAGTACTGTGAGGTCACCCTGGGTGCATCAGCTAACAGCCAGCTGCATTCCCCTATAGTTATGGGCCAGAAAAAATCCAGGAGGGTCAGGTTTGCCCATGAGGGCAGAGTTTAACTCTTCATTGTTGAAATTACACATATATCCTGACATGGGTGTTGCATTTAGCTCTGTACCAGGTGTCACTCCATGTCTATCAAACCATTAGTAAAGAAGCCATGTCTGTGAAGAGCTGGAAATGTGGTTCCAGCTGGAAAGGAAAATGCTTGAGCAGCACTCTTCAGTGAGCTGGCACATGGGAAGAAAAAGGGCTCTTTTCAGTTCAGGGATTTTGCAGACGAGAGCAAGCTATTGCCCAAGTGTTTTAGCTGCTGGTGCTCAGGAACTGGACCCCATGGTGAAGGAAGCCCTGTGTGGCTTTGAGGAGTGGATCCATGCTGTGCCATTGTGTAGGAAAAGGAAGTATGACAAAAAATAAAGGTTGGCATGGTAGCAGTGCTATGAACTTTGGGAAAGATGGTATCTGTGACACATGGTCATGGCAGTGTTATTTCAGTGCCATAATCATGGCACTTGCGGCCTTGTCCTGCAGCGCTTGGCTCTGTGACTCTTACAGCCATGATTAGGAGGGCTTTGGTGGTCTGTGCTCTAAATGTTCTGTGTAGATAGACACACACCTTTCCCCACCAGCAAAGCAGGTCTGTGTCTTGTATTTGGAACTTAGCAAGTAGTTTTTTGTGTAACAACTAAGAATTATTAGTTACATTCTATTCATTACATTTTATTAGTCACGTTTCCTCTTGGGTGTAACTTGCAGCCTGATACTGCTTTTTACTTTGCTGGCCTGCTGTTAATTCATCTATTTTGTATGGTGGTTATGCGGCTTGTGTTATTTGCTATTTTGTTTGCATTTTATTTTAATGGAACAGCCTTTATTTTCAGTGAAGTCAGTTTAGGACTTTGCTGTAACTCCACTGCCTTTGGAAGCATGAGTATGATGAAATTCTTGTGTTAGTTTTAATTCTATTGTATGTCAGCTTAACTGTTGTAGATATCAGGATATTTTTATGACAAGGTGCTGTGTGCCGTGAAGAAGCTGTTTAAAATCAGCTGTGCCAATTTGAACATCAGAGAAAATATTGTAATACAGTCTGACACTTTGCAGAATGAAAATGACAGACTTTGTAGAGCATGAAGTTCTCCTTGCCAGCTTTTGGGAGCTCAGTTAGCCACTCTACTTGTTCAGTGCACATACACCAAGAATGGTGTCTTAGCATTTTCAGGCGACGTGGGCAGAAGAGCAGCTGGTTGCTCCATATCGGTCTCCTCAAAAGCAGTGGCTGGCTTTTCAGAGTCTGGCTTTGTTGGTGCAAGAGAACTTCCATGGGAGGTCTTTGTAACTGATGTGCATATATTTTGCAGAGGTCCTGGCTGGGATTTGATAGCAGCTTTAAATATGAGCACATGGAAACAGGCAATCCTGTTGTGGCACAGGCACAGTTTATGGTTAGTGCCACCACTGTAGATGAGGACTGTGATGGTGCTGGCCTGTTTCAAACCACCTTTCCTGGTTGAGTTTTTCCTAGATGGAAACCTGGACAGCTTAACTACAGCTCTTCTTGAAGCACATGGTTGTAATGTGGTTGTTTTACTGGTTTCTATTTTCCATTTGTACATAGAAGGAAGTTTTTAGCTGTGAGCAGTCAGTGCAGAATGCATAAGTGAGGTATGAATTGAATGGAGATGTTTCTAGCTGCTTCTTTTGCATGGCTTGTTCATAGGAGAGGTTAATGATGTAGTTGGCAGTGGTTCAGAACAAACCTTATTTCTATTTTCTGTATCTAGGGATACAAGTGTTAACAAAACAATTTTTGTTTTTCAGATTGCCAGCGCTACAAAAATAGGGACTTCCATCAAGAAGTTTTTCAGCTCTTGAAGCCACAAGGACACCTCACCCCCTCTCTGTGCTTTCACTCATGATGCAGAGGTAAAGAAGATATTTAGAGAGCAAATAAATTATGCAAGGTTTGTTTGTTTTTATTTTGTTGGTTTGTTTATTTCTGAGTGGGTAAATTGCATTATGAAACATTATAGGCAAAGAGCCAGACAGAACCAGGTTAAAATTTGTTTTAGTCCCTGGGTCTTAGAGTTTTGTATTGGTTGGGTGTTTTTGAGGCTTTAGAATCAACCAATAGAGAACATCAGCACAGAGGGAAATGTAGGCTATGTGAACTGTTTCTTTCAAGGCATTAATCCAAATTTTAATGCCCATTATTTCAAAATAGGTTGTATTTACAAAGCTTCAGTCCAGACAAGCCTCCAAATCTGTAAACAGCAGAGTTGCAGTTTTCTATACTTAGCAGGGAAAGGGAGGGGTTTAGGCTTTTTTCTGCTTCACTCGCAAGAGTGTTATGATGTGGTAAATTTGTCAAAGAAGAGGGAATGGATGAGCAGTTTCTGGTGTAGAGTGCATTGTTCCAGAATTAGACATAAAATTATCAGCAAAGAGGGCCCTACTCCTGATGTCTCACCTAATGGACAGAGTGGCGTTGCAGTTTAATTCCAGAGATCATCAGGTGTCTGTCTGCTGTAGTTAGAAATGTTGTGAATGGCACATGAGAGAGAGAGAGAGAGGTGCTTTGATTGAGAGTTTGAAAGACCTGATGCAGCTGAGCTTATGACAGGGCAAGTTTCCTCCATCCTGTTTAGTTTTGTCATCTGAAATAAAGGGGTTGTTTTAGAGATTTTAAAAGACTTAATGATGGTGTTTTGTAAACAGGTGATGAGAGCATTTATTCAACTTTTCATTAATTTTAATTGCTTCAGCATAGTTTGCTGTTACTAACAGAAGAAACTTCATGTTGTTGTCAATACCATGCTATCTACTACACCATGTAGTTATCACAAAATCCAGACTTGTTTGGACTTCATAGCAGGAATCCACTGCACAACCCTGACAAAGCTACCTTTTAGGAAGTTTAGGGCTATGGGCCTGAAGTTTGCACATCACAGGGAGGGAAAATGGTCAGACCTCAACATATCCTGTTCATTCTCATTCCCCAGGAGTTTGTCCGATGCAATCACATCCACTGGCAACGGATGCAGTTTCAGAGGGATTCGGTCTCATTCCATTCTACAATGGAATTGCTTTTCTTTCCTGACAAAATACTCTGGGGCAATGTTGTGCTGAATGAACGAGGGGAATCTGTTGCAGAGTTATAGGGTTTTTTTCCCTGATGGACACATACCAGGCAGGTGACTATTAGAGTTGATTGTTATATAGTATTCAAACACTTAAAAATTAGCATGTGTGTATTCAGTTTACTTTATAACCCACTCATCTCTTAAAATCAGTGCATAATAGAGCATTGCTACATCTTGTAACAACTTAGAGTTTTGCCACGTGCAAGGGATTTAGGGCACTGATGCTACATATGCACAAAGTCTGCATTTGCAGTTGTCTGGCCAGCAGAGTACTTGGTCCATTCTTCTCTAAAACAGGCTATTTTTAATACTAACTTATACATTTAGGATGCATTATAAAATGAAAATGGATTTGGAGGTGTGGTCAGTGTTCTGCTGAACATGATTACAGCAGGTCTAGAAGGTCTTCTGAATCTTGGAGTTTCCCTACTCAAAAAGGTAAAGTAATACAAACAACTCAAAAATAGTCAACTTGTAACTGTTTTTGATAAAAGAACAGCTGTGAACCTGTGCTATTGTTTAATACAATTCAATTTACTATTCCAGTGTGTTGTGCCATTCTTTATTGCCATAGGTTAAAAGTGTCACTGAGATTTTATGCACTGCAGCACCCACAAAAGTCTTAATTTGCTGTATTAGTCAATCTGTTGGGGGCTTGTGGGGTTTTTTGGGTGTTCTTTTGATTGTATTTGTTTGATCTGTGTTGGTAAAAGGAAGTATTGAACCTGATTTTAAAATTTAATGACACTACCGTCTCTTGGGGCATTTTGTCCCTCAACCATTGAAGTCTGCTGGTGCTTTTTGCCACATTTCAGTGCTTTGAGAGGGAGGCACTGTTTATTCCCTTGCAAGCTCTTAAGCTTTTTAGCAGTCAGTATGTTTTGTTTAATTTTGTTTCATTGCGCCCACATGCAGCTTTCCAAAAACCAGTGAAAACCCAGGGTGAGCTTGTCAGGGGCAGAAGGTGAATTTGAGAACCACGTGAAGGCACGGAGGAGAAAATTACGGCATACAGATTCCTAATGATAAACATACCAAGAGTATCCTAAAATTATAAAGCAGTGTGGTGCATTAAAGCTCTAATTTGCATTTTGGCTAAGGCGTAGCTGCATTTTTGGACTATCCCTTTAATTCAGTTCTTTTAATTACCTGCTGATGAGTTCCTGTGGTGGAAGCAGCAGGAGCTGTGCCTGCAGCAGTTTCCTGGCATAGTGGTTTCTATCAGACAGAGCAATGGGATTCTTAAGGTTACTTTGAAATCTGGGGTCTCCTGCTGTAAGCCAGCAGACTGACATGAACAGGAATCTAATTAAAAAGTCCAAGATATTGAATAAAGCTCACAAATGCCATCTGTTCAGCTTTTCAACCTGAAATTACTCTATGAATCGCAGTAACAAGTTTGATTGTTCCTGCATTTTTGTAGCTGAATTTTGTTACAGCAGCCACTCATACAGGCAGAGTTGTGCAGGCTCTGTTAGTGTTACTCCAAGTAACTGCTTGGACTTCATGAAGTATTCCAGCAAAGTATGTTTGGGAGATAGTGCTGGATTAAAACTTAATCTCATGAGGAAGGCACTGATACCCTGCAAGGCCCTGCACTGATTTACCAGCCTAGAGAATGCCTGGAAAGGGGCAGCACTCCATCTGTAGACTTTTGCAACAAATTGTTCCCTGGTTAATGCAATTAAAAGCAAGGCCTGGTTATTTATCTCCTTTGCAAGTGGAAGTGTTACTCATGTGGTTGATTGCATGAGAAAATACCGAACAAGTTTGTAGACTGAGAAGGGAACAAACCCCACCAAGTTTGTGGTAGAATGATCAGGAAGCAAATCAAATGTGAGAAGAAGACCCACCAGTGCCTTGACGAAAACTATGGAATGGAGCAATCAGTAACACATAATGTTGGTACCGACAGTGCGCATTCAGCCTTCATACAGAAACAAAGTAGGGACATTGCAGAAACAAACTTTGTGGCTATTTGGGCAAGCCCCTGTGCCTGTTCAGGTGTAGTATATAAGAGGAAATGTTCAAAACAGGCTGAGAAAACATTGGTGTACTGATGGAAGTCTTGTGGTCTACTGTTAAGCTCTGTATCCAGAGAACAATTTCTTATTGACAGACAACAGCGGATAAACTCAGTAATTTCCTAAGAAACTGATCTCCTAAGAAAATCAATCTGGTGTATGCATTTTTTGCAGTATTGTCCTGTAAGAAATCAATAAGGCCCTAAAGGCTTCAAGTTATATTACTGCCTCCAAAGCCAGCTATCTGTAGTTACTGGCTACCCTTATTTCCTAGTTCTACATTGCTTTCCCCATTTCTTTGCCGTTCTCTGTCACGACCTCATGCACCATGGCCTACACAGGTACAGGCACATCCACAGCGGGTCTACACCATCAGCAAGGATCCCTAGCCTTTCTAAAGATGACACTGAATGTTAGGCGTGCCTGACAAAGTTTAAGGATGCTACCCTCCATCCCCAGGGCAGCTGTCTCTGTTACATGTATCCAGTTTGACACCTGTTTAAGCTGGCACTGCTGATGGAGTGCTGGGATGAAAGGATCAAAGTGTCACCGTTTCCCTGTGGAGCTGTAGGGACCATGGTCCCTGGCCCATGGTACCGTGGGAAGGAGAATACTACTTCCTGGGGGAGCACACAGGGTGCTGATCTGTGACCCCACCGGGATAATTAGCAGTGTGTTTGCTCTCACTCTGCAGCCAGCGGGATGGAGCTCATCCATCATTCTTGAGAGCCCATCCTCCCCTGCTGTCACACGAGGTGGCAGGGGCACAAGGTGTGTGTCGGTAGTGCCGCTGGTATACAGTATCCATTATCCCAGGGTTTTCCTGGTCTGTATGGCCAGCCCTTCAGCACAAGGAGCGGTGCTCTGTGTGTGAGCACAGGAGCAGAAGGAGTATTTGTGTTTATATTTCTCTGAGAGGCATTTAACTGAGGTCACTGTTAGTCTGGATAGATGCTTTTTCTCCCACCTGAGCCTTAGGACTGTCATCAGCACTCTGTGGACATCCTTGCTCAATGTTCTCACAGCTGCTGCTCTTTACTTAGAGATACACATCCCTGATTGAGAATGGACTCTCATTTGTGCTCCACTATTCCTGTGTCCTGTAAATCTTCCAGTGTGATCTGCTGGTGTATGTCTTCTACCCTGATATATCAGAGAGGTCTCTTTTCTTCTTAGAATTATGTACATCAAATATTCCCTACAATCCTCAGCTGAATTTGCATATAGAGTAGCCTCTTGAAAACCATGTTAGATGTTCATATTGGAGAAGGACATTTTAAAATCATTGACTATGTAATACAGGATAATACTAAATAGGATAGCAAAATGATCTCAGAAACTGGAGATCCAGAAAAGAAAATCATGGGTAGTAGATATTGAGAATCCTCACTTCAAAACTGAGTCAGTATTTCTTCTCTGCATGCTCGTTCCTTGCACAGTTTCGATGTCTTATAAGAACATTGTGGACAATATTAAAAAGAAATTTGTGGGGGATTTCAGTGCTCTAAAGGATAACATTTAAGAAAATCTTGCCTCTTTGTATTTGCTGTTGCAAGCAAACTTGGTGCTTAGTCCAGTGCAAATGTTGCATGCATGTGTGTGAACTGAAATTTTAATCACTGTTCTGTCTGCCTGATCTTGGCATTCAAAAAATAATTATTGATGAAATTGATGAGAACAGGTGTGCCAAATATGAAGTTTTTGTAAACATAATTTAAAATACTTTTTTTATTTAAAAAAGGAAAACCTAATGTATAATAATAATTCACTAGTGCTGGAGTTCACTGCAATTCCCTGTAGTGACGCCCATCTGGTAGATATTCCTACAGTCCTGCAGAAGTTGTTTTTCAGGTGGCTGGGCCAGTAAATGTTGCCTCAGCTTATCCATCGAGGCCTCACATGAAAGCTCTGCTCTTCATAAACGGGTACAGCTGCTGTTTAGGTTGCCCAGAGTGGCTAGTTTGTGTATAAATAACAGCTGCCATTGGAGTCCAGTATCTCATGAAAGATATTTGGCCTTCAGGTGTATTTCTCCTGTTGGACTTATCGAGCCATGTGATTTCCAGAAATGCTGTTCCTTTGATGAAGAGGTGACAATAATGTTGCGAAACACCCTTTGACTTGGGACCAGAGCCAACTGGTGCCACCCACTCTCCTGCAAGATCCCTTGCACACTGATCACTGAGGAATTTACCTCAAACCTTAAAAAAAAAACAAACCAAGAAACAACCAACCAAACAAAAAAACACCAAATCCACCCCAGTTTTAGGAAGTGCAGTGCTCTTGACTGAGTCGCTGCAAAACTGAGTTTTAATGTTGCAGATCTTTTCCTGCACTATTAAAATGCAACTGGTGCAACAGCTGCTGTGTTGTGTTTTGCTGGGCGTGAAACAGAGGGAAGGGCAATGTCCAAAACTTTATCACAGAGAGTGATAAATCAACTACCCAAGCATTAAACCTTCAGCTTGTTGGCATAGCAGGGGGCAGGGCAGAAATTGCATGGTCGAAGACATCAGAAGTCGCGATTAAAGCAATCTTATTGTTTTAGTTTTCCATCTTAAAGCCTTTTCTGCTTTCTGAGTTGGCACAATAGATGAAATTCTGTTGCTGTTGATGTTATCAGGAAGTTTGACATCAGCTTTAAAGGGACCAAGATTTCACTTACAGTGTTTTGAGGTGGTTTGAGCATTAATATAGCATCTTTGTATTTTACAATTCCTTGATTTGTAGGCAAGAGTGTAAGTATTAGGTATCTTTCTTCAGTTACCTTAAGAAAATCATATTTATTTTTGCAGTGGGAAGTTTCATGTAATTACAGCAAATTTTGTACTGATTTTTCTCAAAACGTCCTTTTTTTTTTTTTTTGTCTACAGGAAAGGGCGTTTTTACTGGCAGACTAACTTTAACTTAACAGAAAAATCAACACTATCTTGACTTTTAAGTTATACAGTCATAAAACAAGTATTATTTATTTTCTGCTTAGCTGACATGCTTTAGGTATTTCACCAGCTATGTGACCTCACTGTACTTAATGGTAAAATTGGACATGAAAACTTTTGAGGAAAACATCTGTCTAAAAAAAAAAGTGTTGTGGAGTGATATAGATATTCCCCTTACTGAAGTCTTGAACCAGCCCGGCTAATTCCTCTAGTGGATAAGAAAAAGAATTACAAGACATAATTACATTTAAAGTCAGTGTAATCTGCTTGTGTAGACTCTTGTGTATTCAAATTAGTATAGAATAGTTCTGCTCCATTTTCCGTAGAAAATAATAGTCTAGGGATGCCTCATAGATTCTTAGCCTATGACACCAATATCAGATATATTTTTTAATATGCTTTATAGAGATCTGCATATGTGACTTTCGTCTATATTATTTTCCATTAAAAGGCTGTATCATTAAGGGTGGGTGGGAATAGTAGAATATTAAATAATAATGAAATGGTATGCTGAGCTATTTCTTCATTTTCTGGCTATTTTTAACTGGTAAAATTTACTTGGATGAAAAGCAGTTTTCTATACTGTGCATTCAGTTAAACCCTCATGAGATATGTCCTAGCACTCCTTAATAAAATTCATGTTAAAATGTTATTGAGTTCATCTGGTTTCCAGGATGTGGTGTTCTGTTGCACATTGGCAAACCTGACTGAAACACAATTATTTCTTTGCATCTGTTGATATCTTGCTGTAACCTGAATTAATAAGTGCTCTTGAGGACAGGAACTGAATTTTTACTCTATCCATTACCTGACACAGTTGGAGCTTGTGGGAAGGGAACAGATGCTTTTGAGCCTTAACAGAATAACACGTGCTATCAGGATGTTATGTGAATTGTGCTAGAGTTAGTTTGTAGAATCATAGAATGATGGAAATGTTTGGGTTGGAAGAGGCCTTTGAGGATCACCCTTAAAAGTGCACGCCCCTGCAATGAGCAGGGACATCCTCAACTAGATCAAGTTGCTCAGAGCTCCTTGGCTGGCCTTGAATGTTGCCAGGGATGGGGCATCTACCACCTCTCTGCGCAATCCAGTGTTTCATTCACCCTCATCACAGGAAATTTCTTCCTTATATCTAGTCTGAATCTGCTGTCCTTTAGGTTAAAACTACTACTCCTTGTCCTATCACTGCAGGACCTGCTAAAAAGTCTATTTTAATTTTTCTTATAAGCCCCCTATCATGAGGGAAGAAGAAGAGAAAGCTTTGGCATGAGGCTTTACTGCAACTTTGCTTCCATATGACCTTCTTTTCCCCAGGCATTACTTGAGCCTTCACCACATATTAATCTTCAGTTTTCTTGTTTTCACAGCCGTTGCGGGTCCCCCCCATCTGTCCTTACCCACCGTAGATGAACCATGACAGGACTGAGCAGCTAGTACCCAATAAAGCATATTTCCAGGTCACAAATAACCAACTATTCCATACCTTGTTGCCTCGTTCATCCTTTTCTCCTCTTGAGACCCAGAAGCTTGGGAAGAGGGAAGTCTTTTTGGTGCTTGTTCATTCCTTGTGTCAGCAGCATCTGGGTTGTTTCAGGAGCTCAGCAGATTGCTGTGCTAGAGCTTAGGAAATGATTGTAAGATGTCTGTGTTGGTTTATTTCCCGTGTGTCATTTCCTGTGATATTTCTACAGAATAGCCCTTTCTGTTGCACAGACATAAATCACCTGTGCCATAATGCTTCCATAGAAAATGGAGCAGTGTGTTATACACACAATGAAACTGTAGTGCTGTCTACTAATGCTATTAAATATACTTTATATAGTGGTAGGTTTCTGGAAAAACAGGAGTGAATTCCTGTGGGAGTAACAAAATAACAAATTTATGGACATTTGTGTCTTATTTTGTGATAACTATATATATTTCTGTCTTTTGAAATGCTTTTGGAACAAGTTGAATTTTTAGCTAATGTACATATTCTCTAGCTTTTACGTGCTGTAATTTCTTTGCTGTTGCTTTTGTCCTCACCAGACTATTTTTCATTTCTTCTTAATATAATGTGAAATTAGATCAAAGTATTAGCAAATGGCACAGGATTGGCTGTATACCCAGTATCTCAGACTCAGTATTTATCCAGACTATATATAGCTGATTGATTAAAGTGGTTTCAGGTTTTGTGCAAGTCAAGAAGCTGTTTATGTGTGTTGGAATAAAAGCCATAGTGTTGAACAAAGTTTTGATTATTCCCAGAAGTTAGAAATGAAAAGATATTTGATTTCCAAGACTTTTGTAGAATCAGTAAAGAAAGATATGTAGCAAAATCTAGGAGATGAAGGCTGGGTTTCCTACGTTCCTTGGACTTCATGGGGAAAAACAGAGAGAATGACAATATTTTTAAAATTAATATATTGTTAGGCCAGAAGGGATCCCTGTGATCATGTAG
Organism: Oriolus oriolus; assembly: GCA_013400235.1. Classification (NCBI taxonomy): domain Eukaryota; kingdom Metazoa; phylum Chordata; class Aves; order Passeriformes; family Corvidae; genus Oriolus; species Oriolus oriolus. Next base: position 519,673 of record VXBT01004763.1, read on the forward strand.
TTTGGTTTCCTGAATAACAAAAATTGTGTGACCAATTTTTTTTCCTTCTAAAGAAACATTAGTTCCCATATTTTTGTTAAAAAGAAAAAAACAAAAACCTTCAGTCCTTGATAGACCGTTTCATGACTGCTGTATTTCTGCAATTCCCCCAAAACCTTGTTTTGCTTCTGCTGCTGTTGGTCAGTGCTGGAGGCTGGTTCTCCTAACTGGACCAGTGAGCCCGGCCCACTGTGTCCCCTTCCAAGTTCACAAGCAGAATTTGATGAAATAAGCAATATATGGTACTTTATCAGCTTCTGCTTTTCTGCATGTGTTTTGACAGACAATGCACCACATGAAATCCTTTCCTGCTAAATTAATTATGCAGCCTACAGGAGAGGATGCAGCAGTAGTGCTTGGGGGAGCTGAGCCCCCTCCACCCCTTGGCCATCATTCTGCCTGGAGAAGCTCTCTTGTCCATGCACCCATCTCTCTTCTCCTTGTCTTTCCCCCCGCCTTTGACTGGGGATAAGGACACCACTTCAGCACAGCGCTTCTGGGTTTGTAAATGAAAACTCCCATTTGTTATGATAATGTGCCCTGTGTGATTGTTTAGTTGTACTTTGCCAGGCAGTGGCAGGTGGCATTCTGCAGTAAACAGCCTGATTTTTGAACTAGTCACCGCAGCAGAAAACTGTAATAATTTCCCTAGACAAAGTCTTGGCATCACTGAATGCTGTGGGGGTTTTAGCACCGTCAAAGGGATCTGGGTCAGCACTCATCCACTGGGGTTTTTTTGTTTGTTTGGTTGGTTTTTTTCTTTCTCCCCATGACCTTGGCAGCTTTGAGGAAGATTTGCTCTCCTGGGACAGAGATGCCAATCTGATTGTATTGCTGAGTGTTGCCTCCTGCAACAAACAGTTGGGGTTATTAACAGTCCTGGTCAGAACCATTTCATTAGTTAAAACGTTGTGAAATTTTAATACCGAGGTTTTATAACTGAAAGGATTTGGAAACCTTAGTTACAGAGTCACTGCTTCTGTCTAGACTGTGGAAAGAAAAGAGTGAGTGTTACACTGTGAAGTGGTAGCTTAGTTTTTGGCAAGAAGTAACAAAATGTCCTAAGAAAACTGTCTTTGTCATGAAGATCAGTTCATATATAAGTGCACAACTGTACTGTCAGCTACCGGATGTTCATTCCTAACACTTCTGCAAGGAGTGTATGGAAAATTTATACTGTGAATTTTCCCAAAATGTAGTCTAAATCTGAGAAGGCTATTTTAAAGTGAATACAATATTCAAAAGTTTCAAAGCCATTAGTTTTAAACTGTGCATTATTGATATGGAAAATATTGCTTTTGCCTATTTCATGTAAAAATCAATCCAACTTGCAACAATCATGTTTTGTTTCATTTTGGCACAGTCAGTTACTGGAGGCTTTTAGCACCATTGTAAGGGATAATAAGGTCATTTTCCTCCCACATTGTGGGTTTTTGCTAATTTGTCTGTATGTGTATCCTTCCTAAAGTAGCTTGGCCTTAGCTGTCCTTATACTTAGAAAGTGTTCCTTGACATCTTTACAGAAGTTTCCTCACTGAAAATCAAGCTGATTTATTACTCATGTCTTCTTGATGAGGCTGGCCAAGAGCTGATCCAAAATCTCTTTATACAAGCCTTTTATATACAGAAAGAATATTCTGCATTCTACTTTTGTTCTCTTTTTCCAAAGAGGTTCGTCCTTCCTTTTTTATTTCTTCAAACTGTCTATATCTTCTTTTTAAATAACTGAACAAAGCAGTTCTGTAAAAGTTCCAAGAATATTGATGAAAGAATTACTGTAGTTGAACATTTTAACAAATGAAAGATTATTTTAGTCAGGTTTAAAAATTGCTGACTCATACTGTTGAGTGGCTATATCTTTTTAGTTGTAGTGTCATTCCTACTTTCCTCATGTGTACCTGGAAAAAAAATACACTAAAAGGAAAAAATAAAACTAAGAACACAAAAGAAATGTAAATTAATTGCTGCTTATTTAAGGAAACTGAGCTGCTCTCAAAGCTCATTATTTTTTTCCATTCCTGCTGTCATCATTATGTTTTATTCTGTGACTATTTGTAAGGGATGCTTTCCAGCCAAATAGGAAAATGTGGACTTGGTTTTGCTTCACAGTTGCACCAATATGAAAAATACAGGATGGAGCTGTTGTTTCTCTGGTAAAGATCAAGAATGTGTCACATGTTCAGAAGCACTTATCACCCAAAATCAGGAACTTAATGTGTAAATACACAGTGGGGATATTGCTGGCTAAAGAAAGGAAGATGGTAAATGAATGAAGTTACAAAAAGCTGTAATACATTACCTGTTTAATTGGATGATGTGGCTTACATTTCTGTACCTGACTTCTACAAATCAAATGTCCCGCCTTGCACTTCTGAGGAGGAGAGCGTGGCTTTTGGATGTTGTGCTGCTGTAGAGTTTCCACATGAAAACGCATTCAGACGTTTCTGGTTAAGATAATGGCGCACTTGGAGACAGGCTGTGCAGTATCAGCTGTGTCAGGGAGCAGCAGTGGTCCTGGGTGGGGTTCCTGTTGGAGCTGCAGCCAGTGCCAGGGCCTGCCTGGGTCACCAGATAGCAGCCAGGAGCCATTGGAGCATCTGCAGGAAAGGGGTTCCCTCCCAGGTTTGCAGCCCTGGTGCTGGCATCGGCTGGAGCGCCTGTTGGAGGGGCTGGGCTGGCAGGAAGATAATGCTCCCTGGAAGGTGGAGTGTCCTAACACATGAAGAGTTGTCTTTTGAGTGAACTACTCGTCACGTCCTTAGAAAAGGAGTTGGCCATAGCCTTCTCCCAAGTTCAAATCTTTGAAGCAGAAGGGTCTGGTGCAAGGGGTGCAGGCAGGGCCAGGCAGGCAGCACCTTGCTCTGTTCTCTTGTATGACATGGTTGAATGATGGTTTGCGTCACCTCCAGAGTTCTTCTACTCCTCTCAGCTGGTGGTTAGTACATGTTTGCACTTGTCCTCTCTATTTTCAGGGTGACAAAGCACCCGTCAACTTGAGTGTCACAAGTGCATTTAGCCTAGGAGACTTTCTGAAGTGGGGAGGCAGCTAGCTACAAATAACTTTATGTTCCAGGGGAAAACTGAATTGATTTATTGTCTGATTTCAGAGCATCAGAGCTACTTCCATAATAACTAGTCTGTATTCACTACTGCATTTTGTTTTCTTTAATAAACTGTTACAGTGGAAGAAAACCTAGCTGTCCAAAGACTGCTCCAAGCTAGTTTTGATGCCACAGCACAGGTGGAGTAAAGAAACACAACAGAAGTCAATGCTGCGCTAGTCAGGGTGGGCAGAGGAACTTGGAAGTCCAAGGATGTGAGTGGGAGAAAGTCCACAGAAACCTGCAGGGTGGCAGCACAGCCATCCGTCTGTCTTGCAGGCACGGACCCACGACGTGCTCAGCTCTCCTTGCCCGAGAGGTTGGTAGCAGGCAGCTGTGGCAGACAGCGTTACCCATCTCCTAAGGCATGTCACACACGCTGTGAGAGTGATGCAGGGAGGTAAGGGAGTGGGGAGAGCTAGGCAGGTGTGATGGCTGGGCATGTGTGACAGAGCAGCTCCCCTTTGACAGGATCTAACCCCACTTGCAGCTCATGTTCCTGAGCATCCAGCTTCAAAACAGTGCCTGCAGCAGAAAGCTACTGAACCAAGTGGGGCATGACCTGACCTGCCTCACTTGGATAACCGGATGGGTTTTGGGGACTCATTATTGGGCTGCAGTCAGAGCAGGAACAGGGAGCTGGGGAGTGGGGTGGGGTGGCTTGCACGAACCAGAGGAAGCAGCTTTGTGTTAAAGAAGAGACACATCTGCAGAAGGGAGAATGGGGATGAAGAATAGTTGTATAGCAGATAAAATTTGTGATGTTGATGCGAGAATAATGAAATATAGGAAGAAGTGATGGAAAAGAATAGCTAGAAAAAGAATGCGGGAAGCATAGGAAAGAAATCAATACATGATGTGGTTTGTGTTTTATAACTACTTGGTGAGTAAAATGTAACTGTGAGATTTGTCTCTCTGAATGAGAGACAGCTCTTGTATGTAATTTGGACAGCTCGATGGCACCCCCTTGTTGCTCAGGTTGAAACATACCTACCTGAATTGCTGCACCAGGTTGTGTCCCTGAGGTATAGAAATTATTTGAATTTTCAGTTAGGCTTTTCCTTACAGAGAGGTAGCTTTTGTGTAGTAATGCCTGTATGCAGATGGTTCTTATCTTCTTGGAAAAGGAAGTAGCAGACTTATTTCAAGGCAGACAGGATGCACTTATCTGGTGCTGTCCTTTTTTCAATTACTGCAAGATGTGCAGCTTGTCACTAAAGAGGAAAGGCTTATTTTCAGGAAAAGTAGCAGTTGAAAATGTCAATGAGTGTATTATTTGGACAAAAGAAAAAACAACAAACCAAAACTAATGTGAAACAATCATGCAGAATAGATTGTATCTCATATTTTCCTGGTGAGAGAGGAGGCATGCACATATTCTGACTGCAAGAAGAGAACAGTTAATATGAGCACCCTGCTATCTCTGACACTTATTTAAAAGGGGATGAATTAGTCTCTGAAATGCCTGGGTCACTACACTAGCTGCAGCAGGAACTTGGAGTACTGGTTAATTTACCAAGTTAGCTCTGATCAGAGAACATGAATCCCACCGTTTCCCTGCCTGTCGCTGGAGGTGCCCAGTGCAGAAGAGCCATCCAGTGCGTGTCCAGGCAGTGCTTTGGCAAGGTTTGGATTGTGTGGCAGAGCTGCTGTCTCTGGGTAGGAGTCAATACTGGCTCTCGTGCACCATTTCGTTGCTGCACAGATGGAGTCGAAATGGCATCTCAGGCTGACTTCTCCATGGCTGTTTATGGCTTGTAGCGGTTTCAGGAAACGCTGCACTACTAATGTTGCTGAAATTCTTGGATAATGCCGTTTCCGTTGCTTCGGGAGCCATTGTTCTGGTGTATGAACGGCTGCAAAGCATTTGTCTGACACAGGGACAGCACAGAAATGGTGCTGAGATGTAGCGGGTTTGGGGGTTTTTTTAAGCTTTAATTTTCTTATTATGATTTTGCTTTGTGATCTATCACTCTGTACTTGTTAAAGGGCTTAACCAGTAGAGTTTAATCAAAGCTTTTGGTTAACAGAGATTTTTTTTCTTTAAGAAGTTTGAAAATTACCAAGGTGTCATCTCCCAATGGGTTGTTTTTATAGACCACAGCAGCATGTTGATGTGTTAGCAGCAAACATAAGTCTGCACATAGTGTCAAGAACCTGATGATTAGAACTGATCCAGAAGGTTCATACATTTGTGGTGGACTCAGAAGAGGAAATATCTCCCTTTTTTAGATGCAGAAAGCTCATCTAGTATTAATTTGCACTGCCTTCCTCCAAGTTATTCTCAGTAGCAATACGATTATCAACATTCACAGTGATAGCAAAAACCTTCCCCCAGCATTCCTGTGAAGTTGTGAATCACACTTCTACTGAGATGCCTCTTGATAGACTGCATGAACTATGGTAGTTGGAGATATTTAAGATGAATTACAGTATGAATGTGAACACAGTGTGAATTATGAGTTATATTTGATTTGCAGAATATGTTATGTCTATCGAGCTAATGCTGTCACGGAGAAGGGCTTGCCTGTTGTATTTACAAGAGATGGTCTTGTCCAGTTATCTGGCTGGACTTGTCAGACCTGCTTGTTAGTCAAACCCTCTTAACAACCCCTCCCAGACAGATTAAGTAATATTCTTTTCAATTTGATGTTGGAGAAGGTTAATGTAATCAAAGATGCAAAACAATGGTATTGAATCTGGTATACGAAGGCAAGATTCTTCCTCATAGGCAAGATTTTTAGCAAGTCATTATTTCATTTGTGTTTTCCACTTTTGAAACTATGGTTTCTCAAATCTAAGTCCTTTAAAGTGAAATGAATATAAACCCAGAATGTGGGTGGTTGTTGTAGGACACTGATATTTTCTCATTTGCCTGCACAGAAGTGGCTGTGTGCAAGGCAGCCTCCGCTGCCTGCTGCGGCTGCATATTTGAGCAGGCATGCGGGAACTGGATGTTTCTTCTGAATTGTTTGGAAACTGACAAGGACATAATGAGTCTGAATAGATGATGTGGCTTTATAGTTTACTTCTGTGAAGTACTGATCAAAGCGATAGCTTTAACTGTTGCAGGATGCGTCTGTCTTTCTCCTTACCTCATAAGATCCTAGAGCAGGATTAAATGATGTAGTTATGGTGCTCAGAGGTACAGTATTTGGTTGGTGGGGTAGTGAGTCTTCAGCTCTTGTTTTTCACAGACTGTCTGGTTTATAGTGCAATTCCCAGGATGTTTTTGTGCAGCTTGGATAGAAGCCTGGGTGGGCTGCTGGGCCACCCCCATGGTGCAGAAGTGCTGGAGGGGTAACGATGTGAAGCGAAGTAACCTTGGCCTCAGAGTGTTCTGACAGGCTCCTTGCTTGCATTTTCCTGCAGTCAGGAGTTGCATATCTACTACTGTGGCCGTGTTGCTTCTAGGCCGAGCCTGGGGAGGTCTGTAGTGTGCCAATAGCTTCTGCTTTCCTTTCAAAAAGCCAGCTCCTGGGTTCGGGTATTTATGCAAAAGTGGCTGTGGCTGTACCCAATGTACAGCTGGTGACCATCCTTGGCTTGGAGGTTGCTGCCTGTTCCTCAAATTGGCCTGTCTCCTGATCACTGGGAACCATGGTCCTCCTGCTGTGGGGCTGCTCAATCAGACTGCAGAGGAACAGAGAGGAGGAGGGGTGGGGAACAGCATGAAATACCTTTGTTTTAGAGACATGGAAGTTTTGATGGAAATTGGACTTGAACATTGTTGCACACATAATTAAGGGATGAACAAAAAGTAGTTTTATTCTTAGTGGCGTACCTTGTGATGCTGCCAGAAGTGAACATGGACTCCTGTTGCCAGAAGTGAACATGTAACAGGAGCGCAGCCATGTGGTCCCATGGGAGCAGCCAGTGAGTGCTGTGCTGGTCACAGGGCTTGGTGCCACCAAGGTGCTGAGGTACAGCTGACTGTGTGTGTCCTTCCCTGCTAGGTCCCAGGTCACACCCACTGTCTCTTTTGTCCTACTTCATCTCCTCTGTCTCCTCCTCAGTTATTCCTCTCTTTCTCAAGTGTGTGGGCAAAGTGTTTGTTTTAGTGATTGCTTTTTTTTTTGCAGGCAACAGGCAAGGTGCTGTTGCCCTTTCTGTGGACCTACTCAAAAGTCAGTTTCAGGCAGTGTGTTCTTCTAGCTCCACTTAGAGGGGGAAAGCTCAATCTGTTCTTAGTACCCTTTGATTAGGCAATATCACCACCTTCACTGCTCAGCACAGGGCTTGACTGGGTGGGCTGCATCCCCCACCAGCTGGGGAAAATGGAAATTCTGCCCCAGCACAGAATATGCTGTTTTCTTTCATATATTATTTGTACTTCACAGATATTTCTCCTGGTCTGCACCATGCTGTTTTGTTGTCATGCTTTTTTCTGACTTAGTCAAATGTTTGTATATAAGACTTGATTAGTTGTAGCACTCAGGCAAATTTCACTGAAGTAGAGCTTGCCTTTTCCAATGGCAAAACAAATCCAATGGCAGTTTGAATGGAGCCAGTGTTTATCTTGCTCAGAAATGAAGGGTCAGATTAATACGTGGCACATTGTTATGGTTTTCTTTCCTTTTTGGGTGCATCAAATGCCTTAGTATGCAGCAGGCACCATCAAAAGCTATCCAGATCAGCTGAGCAATTTCAGCAACAAGTTTCCAGGAGACTGTGGATCACCCTTAGATGCCTGTTGTATGTATTCAAAAAACATTTTTCTTCTGCTTCTCACCTGGCAGCTGGGAATGTGTTTTGCCTCTGGTTAACTCTGCAATCTGGCTCTTTGAGGGAGGGCATCTGACTCTGGAAACGTTACCTCTGTTATCATTGCTACTCATTAACTCTCAATGGCACTAATTGTTCTCTTCTAGTATTTTGTGGTGGATAACATTTACCTATCAGCCCATTCTGCCTTAGAGCAGAGCACTCTAGCTTCTTTGCTCCCCTGGATATCAGCAAGACAAGAACAAACCCCTCCCCAAGGTGTGGAGCAGGGGTCCCTACAAGGAAGGCATGAGGGGATTTTGTCCTTGGAAAGGTTGTGGCAGGTCTTCAGCTGAAGGCTGTCTAGCCTTGTGCCTACATGCTCCCCTTCAGTCTTTCTGGGCTTTCCTCAGCCCACCAGGGCACCCCCCAGGCCCAGGGTGATCTGGGGAGGGCATGTTACCTCTGGTAAGAAATTGGTAGTGTGTGGTTTTTAAAATATCAAAACAAGAATTGCAGTGGGGCAAATCCGTTTGGAAACTGTCCTGGCTATAAATGTGATCCTAGTTCTCTTGTTGCCTGTAAAATGTACATAGTCCATTTCTTGCCCCTTTTTCATGTCAAAGTAACAGACTGCATTTTTATCCCACCAATTTATTTCAAACTGTGGAAAAACAGAGATCTCTAGCTTTTTTTTTTAATTTAAGAATTCAGCAGAACCATGTTTTTTGTGACACTGGTCATGAACCAAGCTGTGCATTTACCTGGAAACATCTGCAGAGGTTTCTGGTCCCCGTGCCTGTTGCAGGCTCAGTAGCTGTGTCGTCATGGATTATACAGAAGCAGCCCCAGGACAGAGGTTTGATTAGGGCCCTGCAGAGACCTGCTGCCTCGGGTCCCTGCCCGCCACTGGGGATGCAGCCGGTGCTGCTGCTTGGTCTCGGGTGACACAGCTGTGCCCTCTGCCACCAGGGTCTCAGGACTTCGCTCCTGGGATGAACCCTGAGAAAGGGCAAACCACCTGGGGTTGGTCAGGTCAAACCCTTAAAAACTCAGGGGGTGGTCTAGGCTGTAAATTCCAGTTAATAAACACGCTGTGTTAGTGGTTGAACAATGCGCGACACCTTTAAAAGTCTTGGTTTTGCCATCCCAGTTGTACTACAAGTCAGTGTCACCTTTCTGTTTTTGTTTTCTCCTCTTTCATCCTCAGATTATTCCTGCAAACAAAGAGGAAATAATTCTGATAATCCTTTATGGAAGGTAGCTAATAAAACAATGGAAGGATGTAGGCTGAAGCATAAATGGGACATTGTGGCAGATGCAGATGATTATTAACCAGCCAATGTTTCCGCAAAGGATTCTAATCATAAACACAGCATGGAGTGAATCTGGGTGTATTAATAGCAGAGGTTTTATGGAAAATCAGAATGTGGGCTTTTTCTTAAACATCCTATTTCCTGCTTTAATTGACAGAGTGTGAAGCTTTCATGCAAATAATTTAGAAAAGATTATTTTGCATCTCTGACATTTAAGTACATGGTACAGACCAGGAACAATATGTTGTACAAGGATTTCTTGAAAAGGATTCTTACAGTGATGCTTTTTTAGAGATGTAACTGTGACAAACGCTAAACTCAGTGATATAAAAATGCCAAGTGTCTGTGGTAGAGGAATATCTATTTGTGTCTATGCAACCTATGTTTTAATGTGACTTTGCAAGAAAGACAAAGGTATCAGAGAGATCACTATGCTGCAAAACTTATGGGCTATGCTTCCAGTTGTATCAAATGTCCTCTTATTTAGTTTCAGTTTCATATTGTCCTGTGTTACGTTTTGAGAAATAAAATGCTAGGTTTGTACTGTAATCACTGGGTTAGAGTTGAAATATTTTAAATGTACACCTTTCTTTCTGCAGCTCTGCTACAAGTTTCCTCCATCACTCTCCTTCTGAACTTCTGAGGAGAGAATAAAAAGGTTAAACAGAAGCCATCCAAGTAGAGCGATGAAAACTCTATTTAACATGTTATACCTCAGCTCTGCAAATATTGAGTTCTGATACCATTTGCAAGCATCAACAGTTTATTTGTCTTATAGCAGCTGATATTTTTGAAGTGTAGAGTGGTTGCTTACAGTGGGATAGAAAATGCTGGGAAAGGAAATATCATTATACTGTTATAATGCATTAAAAAGACAATATGATTGTCAATGCATGTGGTGTTTTTATAATAATTTGTATTCTGCCAGTATCAGCCAATATATTTCAGAAATTTTGTGCCAGGAAGGGCCCCAGCTTAAATTTGAAAATAAGGGAAAATAGCAGAAGTTTAACCAAAAGATATGGACAGGAACCAGTTTCTCCACTGGTCGTCCCCAGCTCTCCAGGAACATGGTATAAACTGTAAAGCCAAAGGGGACCAGCAGTATTAACCTAGTGGAATTCCTTTTGCTGCAGCGTATTTTCTCCAGGAACACCAATGAGTCCACAGCAAAGCATTGTACTTAATGCACATGGTCTTTGTAGCTTTGGAGCCTGTTTTCTGGTGGCTAATTAACAAAAAACTTCATTATTCTTGATCTTAATTATTCTCTTTCTTTTTTTCCCCCCCTAAAGCTGTTTCTCTGCTAAAGAAATCTGCTTAAATTAAGCAGTTGGTGCCAAGTGAAATCATTCAATTATTGGCACTTTTGGTCTTTCCTTTGAATAAACAGAGCCTTCCTGACGGCAGGGCAGTTCCTCAGGAATTCCTTGATGGTGAATTAAGCAGGGCAGTGATGAATAACTGGGAGCAAAGGACAGTCTGAGCAGCAAACCAAATTGATTATCTAAATCCTCAGCTAACTACTTCAGGGCAATTTCGGATGGGACCACCGATATCCCCTCAGGCATAGTTGGAGCCTAATCTCACGCCAGGGACCTGCTGTTGTTAATGTGTTCTGCCCTGCCTGTGTGCAGCTGAGGAGGGCCAGGGCTGTGTGATGAATTAAGAGTTTACAGGAAGGACCCCTGGTGCGTGTGGGGGGGTGGTGACAGGATCTTCCTGTGGCACACTCAGCCCCTTGTCCCCCTCCAGCTGCCTCTTCACCCTCCGCTCCCATGTGAGTGTGCTCCTGCCAGGCAGCCAGTCCTGATGGTGGCTGGACGTGGTGGCCTTCCCTCTTGGCACATCGTGACAGTTCCAGCAGGCACCGGCTTTGCCACACAGCCATTGCCCATCCAGCTGCCTGAGGGGTCCAGCAGCTGAAGAGTCTGGTCCAGCCTGCCCATGCCTTTGGCTACTCCTGTGCCCCAGTGCAGAGCATGTGCCTTTTAGGGGAGCACAGCAACACTACTTCACCATCCTGCTGTGGTGCTCTGGGAGAGGCTAAAGCTTCTGTCAAGAAACCTAGAAAGACTCTTTGCAGGTACTTTCTGTCTACAGCAAGCCTGTGACCTGCCATATCCTGTTACAGGAGAGAACAAAGCATCATAGCATGGACTGGTTTTAAGTGCACTTTACTTGGTAACAGCCTAATGTGCTCCCTACCATCTTGAGAGACTTGTCATTCCCAGCAGTCCTTTCTTTTATTTTTTTCTTCAACTCATTCTGGCTACTGAGGCTATCATTGTAACAGCAGAACATCAAACCAGTCTGCAGGAGTGTAGAGCATGATCTCCCCACACTGTGTCCTGTAAAAACTAGCATCCAGTCTGATCACTGTCTTGAAAGGCTGAGGTGAATCACAGGTTGTTTATTGCACATTTTTTTTTCTTCCACTGTCCTTCTGAATGGCTTTTTCTAGATTAATTTATAATGCCACCCATTATTATCTGTCTGATTACATTTGAAGGGGCTCTGCATTTAATACTGAGTGCTGTTCCCTGATGAACACATTGGGGGCACAGTGATTGAAGGTGGAATGAGGAAATGGGATGTGGGACTCAGAATGAGAGTAGGAGAGAGTGATGATTTCAGCTGTTCCTGTTTGCACTGCCAGCTCACTGTCCTGCTAAAAAAGCTACTTCAGAACTGTCTGGAATTTTTAGAGTTAAGCTGATGGTAAAATACGCAGCCTCTCCAGGAAGCTATACAGACTTACTGTGAAATAAGCTTCGAAATGGATTTCGGAGCATCCCCACTGTTTCTTTCCAAAGAGGATAGGCTTGGGTAAGTACATCTTGCTTCTAGTGCCACCAGAGCAGAGCAGAACTGGAAGTGGCAGCAGTCAGGCTGGGAAGGTTTCTAGGCAGTGGCAGCAGCCCCTTGTTCCTTACCTTTCTCTGAAAGAAGAAAATTCAAACTGTGCCAAACTTCGAGGATAACCTGAGCTCACAAGCTTCAATCAGATCTGCACCTCAGGTACCTAAATAGCACAGAAGTGTAGTGCCTGCTGTGGAATGAATCTGTTTCCTGATTATTTATGTTTCAAAATTTTATTTCTGAGACAAAGAGGAGCAGCAGCGCATGGGCAATACACAGGACACAGCAGTTAAAGCTTCTCTGTTCCTCAGCTCACTGGTAACAGACTGGCATGCACCGTTTGGATTTGGTCTGGATTTTCAGCCTCTTGCAGGCAATTGCTGCTTCCAGTGACAAGTCCCAAGATAGCCAGCAGATTTCAGAAAGAGTTACTTTTCTCTTGGAGGAAAGAGGAAGGGAAAGGATTGTGGGAACCTGTATTTCATTATCTTGGATATATTGAACAGAAGTAAGTTGTGACAATGACCTCTCCCTGCTTCTGGAATTAAGTTCTCAAAAATATTCTCTGGGGCAATGTGCTTCCCTCCAGTAAATATTTAACTAGCTTCAACTTCATCAGAATTAAGCAAGGAACTACCCCACTGCAGATGGCACATACTTATAATGGAATCTGTGCTCCTTGTTCATTCAGATTGTGCAGAAATGGTACATAACGTATGGAGATATGGGAAAAGGGGGAAAGACTGGGTCGGAAATAAAGTTCACAGACTGTCCAGATCCTTTTTTTTTTTTGGGTCTTGTCATGACCTTATGCAGAAAGTCAGTCTGATGTAGATTTGCAGGTTGCCTGGTACAGAGGTCACACATGGAAGAGTTTGTCACATGCTAAATTTTGTATTCAGTTTCTTTGCTTCTTAGCACTATTTGTTAGAGAAACTTACAGAAGGAGCATGGGAAGCTTGGCTGGGCTCTGTCCAGGAGTTGCAGCTGGTCTCCTAATTAAAGAAAAAGAAAATGATACATAGGCCTGTGGGGATCTGTCAGACACAGATTTATTGGGCAGGATGGAAGGGACTTAAAGCTATCGCCTCCTCTCTGTCATCCCCTCCCCACACAGTGCACGTGCACTGAGTTTCGTGATACTTTTGCAGCCTTGTAAAAATCATCATCTGGAGCACCCTTATCTCTATGCTCCCTGCTTCCTTCCCTGTTTGCAGCTCCTCCAAGTTAATGGATGCAAAATCCAGGAAATAATGTGCAAGATAAATTTATCCATATCAAAATAAGGGATTCTGCAGGTTAAGGCTGTTAAGTGACAGCCTGACTACCTTTGCTGTCTCCTAGTCCTCCTCAGACATCAGTAAGGAAAAATACATTAAGATTGCTATTGATGAAAAGGAGAAAGCTGCAGCACCAGTTAGCTGGAATATTTAAAAGGAATTTTTTAAAATGAAAAGTTTTTCAAAAGTGAAATTTGTTGATTTATACTGATTTTTGCCATGTTGGGATCCCCAGTTTTTGGGACACTGCCTGGAGAGGATGAGTAAGAGGGACCAGTTCATCCCGAGTCTCTTCACTCTTCTCGTGAAGGACTTCCCGCATGATCTTTCTAATGGGGAAAAAAAAACGGGGGGGGGGGGGAACCTTACAAATAAAGTTGACAAAAATCTGCTTGTCATTCATTTGTGCAGTTAATGTGCTTTAACCACTGTCCCTTGGACTTCTTGCTGCTTTTTCCCTGCATAGTCAAACCCCTCCGCAGGCACTGCAGGCAGAGCTTTTTGTACCAGTTACCTAATGATCTCACAAGTGTAGGAACACAGTTTGTCCCAGGATAATCTGAAGAAAATTCATAGCTGGAAGTGAAATCCTGGCCCTGCAGGAAGTGATCTCATGCCAACTTTGGTCTAGTTAGAATTTCACCTTCAGGAATGTGAAAGAAAATTTTAAAAAAAAGTGCTTTTTGAAGGGGGTAAGTGTCAGTTAAGCCTCAAGCAGTAGTTCAAGGTGCAGGACCTCAGTAGGATAAAGATGTGCTAAAAGTTAGGGTTGTGCTTAGAAAGCTTTTCTGATATTTTTCGTACGTAGAAACCTGAGTGGTCCAGTTGTGTACTCTGGCTGCGGTATTCTGCAGTGTATGCACCAACCTAACATATGTTTTTCAAAGCTAGGAGAACTACTGCATATTGTGTCATTCTTCATTTCTTGACACTGTTGATGCAAACCAGGACAGGAAGCTGTCTGGGATCACGATACATCACTTATTTCTATTTATTTTTTTACCTCTTCTCCTTGCTCACTGGAAGGAAGAAAGCATTAAGGCAAAAAAGTAAGAACATAGAAGTGGATAAATGCTTCCCTTTTTAAGAAATTGTACACATTTTCTTTAATCTTCTGTATAATGTAACTCTTAAAAACGAAAAAAATAATAAAAAATATAAGTAGTATTAAAAATTGTTTTATAGCTAGTTTTCTTTTTGACCTTGCTGCCTGACTGTGATTACAGGATCAAGAGATCTCAAGAGTTGCAGCTTCCTGGAATTGTCTGTCAGAGGAATGAAGAGCAAAAGAATAAGTTTCCATCATGAAGTATGTGCCACTATATTTTCAAGTGTCCTTAAAAGACTTTTCTTTGGGCATAATCGAGTGGATTCAAGGACCCAAGAGGTCAGACCAACAAACAGAAATCAGTCCTTAAGCTGTCTGGGTTTTTTACATGAAAGTCAGCAGTTGATCTCGGTAGCATTTCCTGTGTTAAATACTGGCATGCCTTTTGGTGCTGGTTTGCTATTTGGGTTATTTACATTAGGAAGTAGAGCGAAGTAGAGTGACCTTTAGAATTAAGTATTTCTTTCAAGAAGAATTGTTCCTTTATGGTGAATATATGAAGTCCTCTCTTCAGCAAGCAGCTGGAACCCAGCAGCAGGAGGCAGTAGGATTGATCTTCTGCTTCTCCTTAACATCTCAGTCCTCTTTTCAACTATCACTTTACTGAGACAGCACTGTCTTAATTTATCTCAGGGCCAGGATTAAAAGCATTTTCCTCAATGACCTTGAATTTCTTTAGACTCCTCCATCTGCAGGTTTGATGTTTCAGGCTTGATGTGCTCGTCTTCCCGGCAAAAGCAGAGTCCAGCTGCTGACTGGCTTTGCTAAACAGTTTCTGTTTGCAGTTCTGGCAGCTCAAATGCTTTGCTCCAAGAGCTGTACATGGATGGAGGGCAATTATGTTCAGCAATTTTCAACAGTATTTTTATTTCCTTAGTTTTGGCAGGTTTGTTGTCATTTAAAAGCTGGTGTACGTGCTTCACTGTAAGTGAAATTGGTTCCTAGGGTATCAAGATGGAGCCCTTGAATGTTCTTTTCTCTGCTGCTGTGGTATCTCATCTGTATTTGAGTAGTTAGCTGCATGTGAAAATGTTTTCGTCTAGAAAGTTAATTTGCAAGTAGTAGTGCTGCGAGTTCATCACTTCCCTTGCTGTATGAATGGGCATAAAGAGACTGTACCTTGCCCTTGGGGATTGTGTGCAATCTTCCCTTCTCCTTTCAAAATTGTGTTTATTGTGTTCTGGAAAAATGACAACAATAAACATTAGTCTACTTTTCAGGTGGATATAAGATACCTCAGAGTTAAGTGGCATTGCATACAACTGCCCCTGTGAGAGGAACAGCCTTTGAAGAAGAGGGGTTTGGGTTTCCTCCTCATGCTGTGCCTGTGCAAAGAGGCCCTCGTCTGAGTGCAGCTATTGTGTATGAACATGAAGCAGTAAATGGCATTTTGTCTGATTCTTATTATGCATTCTCATTACCTTCATGTGTGGCCTGGGAGGGAAGTGGGAAGGGAGGGCAGAACAATCCAACCCACTTCCCTCCCTGGTGGTAAACCAGAGTTTTAAATGTGAACTGATTTGGGGTAGGGGAAAAACAGACCAGCATCTGCTGTGTCTGACTGCAGGCTTTTGCTGTGTTCAGATCCTGTATGTTTGTGGAAACTGGGCTTCCTCAGCATGGGAGGTTTAGAGCGGCTTGTGCTGCCATCGGAAAAGTCACCTACGTATGGTAGTAGTGAGTGTGTTAAACTCATTTTGTGCTGGGTATAAGCAGTCTTCCTAGAGCTGGGTTGGTTCTCCAGGGTTATGTGCCATGATAAATTTTGTTTTGCAGCCGAGAAGCTGTCATCATAGTTACCTTTTTTGCACATCAGTAAGTCACGTTGTAAGGAATCATTCCTATTAAACACTTGTATGACTGTATCTAAGTTTAGCAAATTCTTAATTTGGCACTTTTTTGTGTACATTTACACATGACATTTTCATGGCTTCCTAATCTAAGTGTCAAGTTTTACTTTTTTTGAGATTCGAGTTATATAGAAAATGGATAAACAATGTATTTATTCTATTTTGTTGTCCTGAATGTCTTAAATATGGTGGTTACAAGAGAGAATGGAGAAAGTTTATCAAAATACTCAGTTACTTAATGGAACTAACAGAAATTAATTCAAAAGCCTCATGGAAGTGGGACTTTGCTGTGGCGAGAGAAACTAGAAATCAGCAGAGCCCTAGTGCTCCAGGACCACTATCAGTAGACACTGATGATGTCCTAACCTTCAGTCCCTTATGAGAAGTCTAAGTGATAAGTGTGGAGACAGCTAATGATACCTGGAAGCTATGTGATGTTGGTCAAAAAAGGAATTTATTGTGGGAGAAAAGGAGCAAATGATGAGTATCTGGGGACAGAGCTGAACAGAAAAGTTACTATTTGCCAGGTGGAATTTTTTTTTTTTTAAAGTAAATAAAAAGGAGGCACGCTAAGATACAAGGTCTGAGCACCATGTATCTTAGTTTTTTGGGGTTTTCATAACATAATCTTGGCAAAATCAATTGTCTTAAGTGCTCTAGACTTCTCCTGCCCCACACTGTTACAGGTGTTTGGTGAAAACTTCATGAACTGTGAGCAGTCCGTGAATTTTGTCCAGGTCTTGACAACAGTTTTATGGACTGATTAATGACCTATGTTGCTGTAGTTGCAGATTTTGTCTTCTGTCTGCTGGTGTTGTAAGTAAAACAGATAACGCTTTTGCAAAAAAAAACCCCAACCCCAAAAACAAACAAACAGAAAACCCACAAAAAAACCCACCAAAAACCAAACCCCAAAACCCAGGGATGCATTCTCTTAAGGGACTGCTTCAGAAGAGAAAGTAAAAGGAAGAACTTTTCTCCCAAAAGCTGAAGGAGGAAGAATATTTAAGTTATGTGATCTGTAGGGTAATGTCTTGTGGCCCTAAAGAACTGCTTATCTTGAGTGCTTAAAGCAAGGAAAAGCAGAGTAGATGCCTCCCAGTGAACCAGCAGAGGAAGGAGAGCTGTGCTAGTTATTTTAACTCTTGGTTAGGCAAATACGATTAGCTATGGAGGATTACAATGATCAGATCTGAATTTTACTTTAATATAAGTAGGACCATATGTCTTTGGGAAACCCCATCTGGTTTTAGGCAACGTTAGTGAGAAAATGAGACAATTTCAATACTTTTGTCATTTGTCGTGGGGGTTTTTTTGAGATGAGTGGGGGGTTGCCACAGTTTCAACTTGTTCAGTTCATGAAGTTCCTGCTGGATTAATACTCTGTAAGTGAAATGTTTTGTTTTTGTTTTCCCACTTGTCAGCTTTACACTGTGTTTTCTAAAGGGACAGAGACAGCTTGAAAATTGAATGCTCTAGCAAAGAAAAAAAGAGACCTTACTTATAGTCCATCACTTCACATAGCTTTCATTGTCTTCAGAAAAATCTGGTGTGACCCATTTTTTTGGAAGGAAATAGGGAACAGTGGCTATGGGGAATAATGTAACTAACTTACATAAGTCATTAACATCTTCAATGTGTTCTCAAAATGCAGGTTTCTCAGTTCCCCTGTGTCCCAGGGTGCTCACAGGTTCAGTCTTCATCTAATATACAGAGAAAGCAGAGAAACAGATGAAACTGTGTCAAATAGGTGAATTAAACTCAGAGAAACAGCTTGGTTGTCCTTTTTTTCCCAGCATTTCCTTCTTTTCTTCAGAATAATTGCATTGATTTCATTGACGTTACTCCTGATGTAGGGATGACAGTCTGGCATTGTTCTGGTTGTCCTTCTTTGTCCTGCAGCTGGACTTGTAGGTGTTACCAGCCAATTTGTTTTAAAATAGCACAAGGGTTAGGGTTCTTTTTTTAAGAATAACCTAATATTCATTTAAAAGAAAAATCTTACATATGACCTCATGGTTTAGAGTAAGCCAAATATGAATTAATAAGGTTTTGCACTTAGTTTTTCTGAGAAGGGGTTCATCTTTTCGCTATTTTAGCTGCCCCCAGTTCTGCTATCAACCTGGAGCTTGCAGGATAAAGTTCCTGTTTCATTTGCCACCCCATTTGGATACTAAATGGCTACATCACCTCATAGAGTAAAAAATAGCAATATAAACCAGAAAAAACAATACTGAGTGAGACTTGTATTATAAGAGAAAGTGAAAGGACCTGGTGCTTCTAGCCCCCAGGGAGGGGAGAGGAAAAAGCAGTACAATGGCTGAGCAGTACAGGCCAAGTACAGGAAGAAAATTGCTGTTTATGGGCTTCCTAAGAGTACCTACATTAAGCTTGGCGTAGTATGAGAAATGCAATAATACAGAAAGAAAGGAAAATTTGATAGCTCTAAATATAAATCTGTGCATAGCCAAAGAGCCACACAATGCTTTTCTCCACAGAAATTGCATTTCCTGGGTAGTAAATGGTACTTCTGGAGTAATAAGAAATTCTGTTTCCCAGAGTAACAACACAATATGTGTTCCTTAGTCCATGCTGTACACTTGCCAGAAATGCCATCCTCTGAGTCAGTGCTCTGAACTCAGGTGTTCAGCTAAAACAACTTCCAGTATTTGGAAAGACTACTCTCCTTGCCGATTGTACTTGAGACAAGCTTTATTATAACTGTTTCTTGTTTCCTCAACCAGTAAGAATGAATGACAGAGGCATGACCAGATCTGCTGTTCGCGCTCCATTCTTGAACAAGAAGTGATTGAAGCAGGGAACATCTCTCAAGATCCTTCTGTCTTGTGCATTCGTTTATGATGGTACGAAGCAGGGGAAAAGGGCTACGTGCTGTAATAGGTCAAATTTGATGCTCAGCCTGTACTTGCAGAATAAGAGGGTCTTCTGTAGAGACTGCTTGAAAGGGAGATGGATCTCCTTCTCAGGAACAAAGTCTGATTTGTAATTCTGTCCTTAGGAAATGCACATGCATCCATTTGTGTTTGTTTGTAATTCCTGGTATTTCAGAGCCAAGGAGAGAAAGACATTTTGCCTGTTCCTGCCAAAGGATGTAAATAAAGCAGCTGCTTTCTTTCACCATCTATAATGGCCATCACAGAAACTTGTAGGAAGCAGGCATGATAAAGGGCACCAAATTGAGCCAGTGAGCCACATTTACTAGCTTTGGCTTTTAGTGATGCTGGGCTTCTCTCCGTGCCGAGGCAGAGGGGCTCGGGCCTTGTGGGGAGCTTGGCAGCTCAGCTCTTGGCCAGAAAGCTGTAGTCAGACTCCTGCTGTGGCACTGGCCGGCATCTCCATTTTCCCATCAGCCTGCAGCTAGCAAATGGTGATAGGCATTTGGCTTAAGGGCTTCTCAGCCTCTGTGCCAGAAAGTGTGAAGATGAATTTCTGGTTCTCCTCCTTCTCTTGCATGTTCGTGCAAGTACTTCTGAACCTCACCTCTTCTGCAGTAACAGTTTTCTTAAGAATAGTAGCAAAACGAAACCCACAAAAAGTCCAAAAAAACCACCCCAAAACACCAGACCAGCAGTTCTCCTGCTTTTCTGTCTCTAAACTCTTGTGAGGCCACATCTGAGACACTGTGTCCAGATTTAGGC
Source organism: Oriolus oriolus (assembly GCA_013400235.1). NCBI lineage: Eukaryota > Metazoa > Chordata > Aves > Passeriformes > Corvidae > Oriolus > Oriolus oriolus. The sequence goes on from VXBT01004763.1 coordinate 539,592, forward strand.
TCCCCAGTACAAAAAAGAGACAGGGGAGAGTCTGATGAAGGGCCACAAGAATGATGGACTGAAACACCTCTTGGATGAGGAAAGGCTGAGAACTGGGATTGTTCAGTCTGCAGAAGAGAAGGCTCAGGGGGATCTCACCAGCATAGAAATACCTGAGGGGAGGGTGCAAGGAAGATGGAGTCAGGCTCTTTTCAGTGGTGCCTGGCATCAGGACCGGAGACAACGGGCACAACCTGAAGCCACAGCAGGTTCTTTCTGAAAATCAGGAAACACTTTTTTTTTACAGTGAGGAATGGCCATTGGTTAATAGGCCATTCTCATTTCCTAGTAATGGAATTGCTCATAGTTAAAATTGTTTATTTGCATGTACCTTGACGAAGTAACAAGGAACAAACTCAAAAATGTTTGGAATCTCTGCAAGGGTCAGTGCTGAATTTTCACTTTTGCTCATGTTGAGGTGTTAGCTTGCTGTAGCAGCCACAAACTTTATGACTGGGACTGATATGGTATATTAAAAGCACTGTGCTGTTGTCACACTATTGTGGTTTTGCTCAGTTCTTCAGATGTTGGTGGGCCGAACAAGTGCCCCCACTAGAGAGGGCTTGCTGCCTGTCAGGGACATTGAGCTATGACAGTTGATCTTAACCTTGCAAATACAGACCACCACATGGAAAATGAGGCACTCTGCATGTTTTTCTCTGAGTATGTGTTCATTTATCAAATTCATAGTTGTCAGCCATACAAGTTTGTTGTGGAAAAATGAAAAAATAGTGAGTTACCAAAACATCTTGCAGATTTTTATATGGATGTCCTCCTCTCCCCTGGTTTCACATTTCAAGAATATTATTTTATCAAACACATGATTTTTGAAAACTTTTTACTACCTTTACTTACTAAAAATAGTGATTTGACCAGATTAAAATATTACACTGGAAGCAGTTTGGAAATGTAGAGATGAAGTGCAAACTAGACTGTGGGTTTGATTTATTCCAGACACAATTAAGTAAAACCTTGAGATCCAGACATTCCTTGTTTTTGAATATTGTTCAAACTCTAGATCCAGACATGAATCTTGCATTGCAAGGTTGACCAGTTTATATATATCTCTGGGAGGTATTTCACAAAGTTTGATTTGACCTGGAAGGTAATGACTGCTTAATATATTTGATGAATAGAGAGGAGTTAAGGATTTCCTGAGGATGGTCCTGAGGTCATCATGCATTTCACAAACACAGCCTGCAAGAAGAACTTGCAGACTGTCCCATGTGTATTGCAAAACTAATGCCAGCATTGATAAACTTAGTACGCTGTGAGTGTGTTGGGTGAACAGAGTATTCTTTTGCTGTATTTAGCACAGTTAAACACGATGACAATTTGCTTAATGTAATCCTTTCTTGATTTTATTTTAAAAATTTTCTTTATTTTTCTGCAAATTTGAGATAGTAAAGATGCAATAATCTGAATTTAAGATAAGATGAGGGACATATTTCAATATATTGCCTCAGTGTACCTTACCAGCCTGCCATAAGGTCAAGAATAAAATACCTGGAGTAAGGCATGTTTTAAGGACCATTCTGAAATGAAAAGCAGAGACTTCTTCTACTGGGTACTTTCACTACTTTTGCCCTGATCCAAAGCCCACAGAAGTCTTTCTGTTATCTGTGGTTGGGTTGGATTGGGCTCTGTCTCAGCAATGCCATTATGTCAGCAATAATATTTCAGCAAGCTGAAAAGGCAGCTTGATAAGGAGGGAGAGAGCAGTCAGGACGCAGAAACTGCTGCCACAGAGCAGACTGTTCATACAGCACGAGTGTTGTTTAGAAAGTGTTGGGCACTTTGGAAAAACAGATCTGCTGCAGCACATTGCTTAGGGATACTGAAGTCAAAGAGCATCCAAACATTGCTTTGTGAGTTGCCTTTACTGCAAATAGAGTTAATGTTTCATTATATTTGGAAAAATGCTATAGAATTACCCTCTGGGCCTCATGGAAAAAGTGAAACAGCAGGAATGTTAGTTGTAACCCCCTTCTCAGATGCTGGGAAAGAGTCCTTGAGGCTGCCATAACCTAACAAGATATCCTGCTGAGGTCAAGAACAATTTTTTTCTTCCCTGATCTTTCTACCTCAGGCAAGGAGAAAGGAACTTAAATGAAGAAAGAGAAAATAGAAAACACAAAATTCTGATGCTCCACTTGTTAATTCACATGGAGCTGGGATACACATGGGAAAAGGTTTGTGTCTTTCTGAGCATGGTGGCACGGAAAAGCCCCCTGCTCTGTGCCTGGGAGATGGGTGGAAGTAGGGTGACCATGCCTGACCGACTCTACTCTCAGGAATGCAAGAGGGGCTGGGCTGGGACGAGGGTATGCAGAATTTTGCAGTGACCCAGACATTATGAACTTCTGCACATTGGGGTATTAAGGATTACATCTCTAAGTGGCTTAGCTTGGAAGGCAGCAAGTATGGGCAAAGAGGGCCTCAGAAACCCCTGGTCCCTGATTCTCTTTTGTGCCTAAGCTGGGAATTAAGTCCAGCTCTGCTGCCCACCGTGCAGCTCAGACTGGAAGTGGGAAAGGATGCCCAGCACACAGCAAGGGGAAGAGGAAATCCCTGGCCACATGACTTCGTGCAGATGGTCTTGGGCTTCTCTCATAATCCTCTGCATTTGTTTCTAGGGAGAGACCCCACCTCTCCTTTGCCTGAGTGTAAGCTTGTGTAGGAAGCTCAGTGGGAATCTTGCCGATTTATTCATTCCTTACATGTTGTTTGCCTGTGTATGGGACAATTGAGTCTGTAACAATCAATCTTGCACGCTCTCAAATGGGAAAATACTACGTAGGATCTAAGCTGCATGCTGAAATGTGGTTATTGGAAATGAATTTAATGGCTGAATAGGCCAGCATCATGTTGTCTCTCTGCTTTTTTGGGCTTTTAGTTATTTAATCACAATGTCATGCCGGCAGAAGATTTTATGTTTTTCCATTTAGCTTGCTGACTTAATCTTCTGCTTCTGGAAATGTTTATATGCAGATGACAAAATAAAGATTTTCTGAGTAAACTGGTGGCTTGCTTTTTGATCATGTTAATTTTATAGGCCTATCTTTGTAGCATCTCTTTGAAGAATAAGAAAGGGATTTCCTGAACTCCTATTACAGGCATTAAGGTAATTAATTTTTGCTGTTTCTTATTCATGTTGTGGTTGCTTAGGAACAGAAGTAATAATATTAATTTGGAAGTGTTCTCCTTCCATTTGTACTTCCATCAAATTGGCAATTCCCTATAGCTGTTGTGTTCTGTATGGTAATCTACCAAATATTTACATGTCTTCCCTTATAGATTTTGTATGCATTGGTATATCTCTTTCTTCTCACACATGCTCTGTGTTTTGGTAAAAGAGGTCTATTGCAGGCATTCCTAATTACTGCACTAACGTTCCTTACGAAGCTTACATGAGGAACTCTGTTCAGATCTTAGGTTTTGAAGAGATTCCAAATTTTGGAGACTGTGAAGAAAATAAGACAGTCCTGTTGATTGTAAGACTCGCATTTTTTCCCTTGTTGAGAAAGGCTAGGATTAGACGAGCTAATTACTGCTGCAGAGCATGTTTGATTGCTCCCAAGTGACTGAGAAATAACCCATCATAGGTAAAGCTGCTGTTACTAGTAGTGTTCCCCTTCATTTCTATGTATATTAGAAGTGGGAATATGTTTGAAAGATCTGGATCTTTAGCTAGGAGTGTCACTTGTCTGTAACCACTGTGCTGCTACTCTGTTTTGTTTATACCTGTCATCTATCATATGGTAGGTGAGAAGAAAAAATCCATAGACAGCTATTTTGCCTCCCCCTAACTTCCCATATGTTGAGATGCTTACTTTTGCTCACTTAGCATTTGGGCTTCAAGCTGGGTGTTTCACTTTTCTCTTTAATGCATTTTACTTCTCTACTTAGTTTGGGGGGTGTAGTGCTTAGCAGCAACACATACCTATCCTCTTTGTTCAAACTGAAGGCTTCAAAAAAAACATCAAAATGATGATAAACCAAGGTGCATCTTATTGTGGGAGCTGGCGCCCTCCATCTTTCGTTGTAGGGTGGGGATAATAGAAGCCTCCTGCCTGCTTAACTCATGTGATTAAAATGGGACACATTGTGGTGTTCTCCTCAATTAGCATGATCGGCTCCTGGGGAGCAAGGGAACGCTGGCTGGGGTGGCTCGCATTTTCCTCTCTAATGAGTAGAAAGAGTCTTTTGAGAATTGCTAAATAATTCAGGCCATTAGGAACCTGTCAACTTAAACAATGCCCCCTCTGACCAGAAAAATGGTTGTGAGCAGTTGGACACGCTGGCAGATGTTGAACTTGTTCTCATTGTTCACTCTGCTTCAGGCAAATAGCTTTGCAGGATTTGTGCATTGCTCTGTTGAGGCAGTGTGTGTGGGTGTAAGCAACACATGTTAGCCAGACTTCATCTAGCTTTTATACCCCAGTATTTCTTTTAGTTAATTTAATGATATTGTAATAAGCTGCTAATACTGTCATTTACCACTTTTAGTATGTTTTCCAGCTAGCTATAATGAGAAACCACAATCAAGACTCCAAAAAAAAAGGCAAACAACCTCCCGTCCCCAAAATTGACTTCTTCAATATTCCTTCTCTTGTGTTAATTTCCTAATTTGCATTTTGAAGTGCTTCTCTACAAACAGAATGATTAGAGGTATTGTTAAGCAGAATTTGCTGTATACTCATCTAACCCTAGGATCTGAAACTTCTGTCTTGAATGAACTTCTGTCATTCATGTCTTGAAACATCCTATAAAATCATATGCATATTCAGGACTACTTTAGTTGAAATTCATTATGCAGCAATCTGTTTTATATGCCTTTTGGTTCATGCTATTGAAGCAAACAGTGTTTTGACACGATTTTCTTAGAAACTTTGCCATACTTATCCTTCTGTAACATTTATTTATGTATGCAGATTTTTCTAAGTTAATTGATGAACCAATGATCAGTATTCTAAAGAAAAATTGTATAATAATTATTTAATAGGTTTAGTTAGAAAACAACCCCTTAAAGCTTCCTACCCCCCAGCAAATGTTTGTGCTTCTGTCTTGAATGGGTCAAGCAAATAGTCAATTTTGCACAAGCAATTAGCTGGTCTGTTGGATCAGTTAATGGAACAAGCAATGGCGGTAATACAATGTGAAATAACATGTGTGCTTTGTAAATATTTATGTTGTAAGATCTCCTAGTATATTCTTGTGACTCCACCTTCAAATATTTTTACATGTTTAATAGATGAGTTTTTTTAAATGGCATGTGTGAAGGCTTCAGTTCTCATTTTTTAACATAATGTATTCCAACAACCTTTGCATTCATATTGTTATGAGATTTGTCCAAGCTTTAGATTTTTGTTCCTGCAAATTAACTGTCCTAAACTGAGAACCTTTTTACATGTATCTATTGCAGTAAAAGAGCTTTTAATTCCAGCTTGGAAGAAAGAAATACCTAGTTAATTAAAATGATTTGGTTAACTCAAATATGTTACTCTTCATTGTATGTTGAAAAAGTGTGTTGTTGAAGTAGAGTGCTTGTCAAAAAAAGATGCATCAGTTCTGCTCTAGTGGTATCGGATGTAGCCAGTACTGTTTAGGACAGGTTCCGATCTTGTCTTGTGTATCAGTGTTTCTCACTTTGTTTTTCAAAAATTCAGCTTTTACTGTTAGTTCTAAAGAAGAAGAGAGTATTAAAAAGTGTGAGCCTTTGAGGTTGAGCAGGGCAAGCCTCTCTGTCAATGTGGGTACTGCTGCTTCTGAGGGCAACATTTGTCTCAGGGGTTAACCCTTGTGAGGGCCTAGCTGGTCTCAGATGTTGCAATGGGAACCCTGTCAAAACAACCCCTCATTTTTTATTACTGAGCATGACATTATTATATGGGATTATGTGGTCTGTTGGGATCAGCTGTCCCAGATGTGTCCTCTTGCCCACCCCAACCTGCTCCCTGGCAAGATGGAGTGAGAAATGAGGAAATCCTTGATGCTGTGCAGGCGCTGTTCAGAAACAGTGTAAACAATCGTGTGCTGTCACCACTGTTTCGGTCACAAATCCAAAACACTGTACCACAGGGGCTACTATGAAGAAAATTAGCTCTGTCCCAGCCAGTCCCAAGTGCAGGATTACTGGTGGATCATTGCATGCCAGGCTTCTCGAATCCAGCATGCTTAGTTGTTGAAATTGAAGAGATAGGTGTGCTGCATAGGTTTTTTTCCTCTCCTGTCTTCCCATTTTTCAGTAATGGTCATGCCATGTGCCTTGCCATCATGCTTTATCTTTCTTAATTTAATTATACTGAAAGGAATAAGACAGTGACTGGAGGCACTTCGATTCCCCAACTGTTCTCTGTAACACTTGAAAATAGATCATACCACAAATAGTGAGCCCTTTTCTACAGCAGTGCTAAAGAACTGTGCAACATAAAAAGAAAGGAAAAATTCCAGCTTGCTTTAAACATCAAATGTGTTTTATTGCATGCCTTAAATGGCAGTGGATTCTCCCTGTTTTGGACACAAGGTGAGTGTGGAGAGTCTCTGTACAGCAGCCCCTCTTCTCTGCTGAGCTGGGCAAGGGCACACTGACTCCACAGGGAGGTGGGGATGGGGAGAATCCGTTTGATCTCTTTCATCACAGCATTTCACAGAGAGAACAGGAGACTGACAGAAAGGTAGTAGGCACTTAGGGCATTGTAAGTGTCTGTGATAATCAAGGGTATAAAACTGTGCTCATGTACATCATGTTTTCGATGCTTAACATCTCTTCTGACCTGTAGCCAGAGCTGTTAGACTTGTGCTGATGATCTCATTCAGTAAGTGATCATCACTGCTTTCTGGTGAGCAGGAATGGGCTAACACACAGGCTCCTGTTTACTCTTTTCCCAAACGCCTCTGAATCAGAATTAAGTAATGAATGATTTCAATAATTTTTTGTCATTTTGCATCTTGTAAACATTTTGAGATGAGACCAGAAAGCTGAGTGTGTGACCACCGGCTTGCAGAAAGTTGAGTTCTCAGAAACTGAACTGATGTCTTTATGGAAGAATTTCATGGGGTGTAAGGTTTGCCTTCACCGCTGGTTGAACGGGAGACCACTGTGTTTCTTGTGCGGTTCCACTTCAAGGCCAAAGATACCAAGAATGGATCATAAGTACAGTTTAACGAGAATATTTCTTTAGCAGATGTTGCATGATTCAGATGTTTCAGTCATGAGATCAGCAAGGCTTTGAAACTCATCTCTGTTTATTGTCCTGTTGACAATAACATGCAATTATTTTTTAGCATTAGTTACGCTTAGGACAGCATAGCTTCCCAGCTTTCTTGAGAGCTCCATTAGAGGTTTCTGATTTGCGAACCCAAATTTCCTACTTCAAACTTATTTAATTCCTGCACAGATTCTGTTTCAGAGAGCATGGGAACCTGTTTTGGATTTCATGGGAAGACTCTGTACACATCTGTGTACTGTAACAGTCTGTGGTTAAGCCATGATTGGCAAGACACTGATATCTTTCCACATGTGCCCATCCAGCACCCATCTGTTGAGTATTAGTTGAGGGACCTTACGGATCAGGGATTTTCACACAGCTCAGCTGTATCAATGTCAGGCGAGCCAGGCAGGAGAGGGCAAGAGGCAAAGTGGAGAACTGGCATTTCAGGAACAGACTGGACTGTGTCTAGATAAAGATATTTTATAGGCATGGCATATGCATTTGAAAGTAGGCTGACTTTAGGGAAGGAGGCATGTCATTGTCTCAGCATGAATGCTGGGCATATGTGCATTTTCTATTTTTTTCTTCATGGATTTCCATTGCTTAGGAAACAAAACTGTGGTGATAGTGGGATGTCTTTGCACTTTTGAAGTAAAATCTAAGTTTTTGTAGTATAAAAGTGGTATAAAAGATAGGTTAAAATACCTGTCTTTAATTTTGAGGATTCATTTCTCTCCACCTATAAAATTAAGTAAGTGGCTTTAAAACATCTTTATAGATGGAGAGAAATGAATTTTCAAAATTAATACACACAACTTTATTTTTAATTCCATTATGGATTTCTCTGCACAAACTGCAGTTTGTTTTTATTGCAAAACAGGGATGTTAAGAGCCATTAAACTATCAGAAACATACATTAACACAAGCTATGGGGGTTCCTCCTGCTGTACTGAAATACCCCTTAATTTCCTATGTGACCTAGCAGCTCTTTAGAAAATAAGGATAATGACACCCTACTCTTTCCCAGCAATGTTGTCCTGATAATACATTTGTGGAGGACTGTGAGGTGCGTAAATACTTCTCATAGTAGTAAGAGATTAATCTAGTGTTCTCACCATGGGGCTTGCCTGCTCCTTGTTGATCACCAGAGAATGTTTCATTATCAGGTTGTCCCATGCTGATAATGGCAGGGCAGTGGGTGAGAAAAGGGGAACAAGGTGGATGTGGAGAGTCAGTTTTGAGAGTGTAATAAATGAGGACCCTCGTGTTGTAATCCATGAGCTAGACTGTATCAAATAAGTCAAGTATTTGAAAATAAAAGAACTTGGGGGTATCAGCTGGAGAATTAAGCCCAAATTTAATGAATATTGATTGCCTTGTCACAAAGAGAGGGAATGCATTGATGGAACTGGCTGATAAAAAGTGGTAGGCATAGTGAATACACAGGTAGATTAGAAATAACGTAGTAAATAGCTGAATGACCCCTAGGACTGGAATGATCACATGCAGTGAACTTCAAGAAGGAAAAAGTACAGGACTGAGTGTTTTGCACTAATTCTATGAATGCCTGTTGACATTTGGGGGTAACCCTCTGCAGATGGAAGTAGAAGGGAACAGCCAGCCTTATTACCTGTTACTGAAAGCTTGTGAGGTATTAATGAGATTCAGCTGGGTCCTAGGTTGTGTTGGTCTAGGTATTTTTCATTGAGTTAAGGAAGAATCCCTGTTTTTTGAAAAGGGTAGTGGAGAGACATCTTTGGGAATAGTATTTATCCTTCTGAACATTCATCCTTAGGAAAGATAAATTCAACAGAATAGCTGATGATGAAAGGCTTCTGGACTGGTTGGATACTAATTTTACGTAAGGAATCATTTGAACATGGTTTATTTAATGACCTAAGAGACTGACTCAAGGGGGAAATGCTGTACATCTGTGTGAGAAGGGGGATAGGACCAGAGGCCAACTGTTTCTCCTGAGAAAGACCTGGTACTTTATCTTGTGAGCTGTCATTGCTTCCATGTTAGTCCCAGGACTTGGATCTGGCCTGTTAGTGAAATAATGGAACCACAGCAATACTAACTGAAAAGAATGTAACTGTACCAGGAACATGAAGAAGAAAATAGTCTGCTTTGCACAGAGGGAAAAGTTTTTTACTAGAAGAAGCAGATGTGAAGCCCCCAGACCTATTTTCAGTTGTAGAATTTAGGAATAAGGGCATAAGCCATGTACTGCTCTATTAGGTTTTACAGAAACTGGCCTGTGGAACTCGCTTATGGAAAACTTACTGGAGGTCAGTAGAGTTCAAGGAAGGATTTGACTTTTGCTGTGATGAGGAGAGTGTATTCCGTGTCAATATTGTTCACCTGTGAAGTTTGAGATCCAAGTTGTTGTTTTCCAGTGGATGAGTTAGTCATAACTGGGCTTTGGAGATGAAATAGGAATTTGTCCCAAATTACTTCAAAGCTGCTGGGTTCTGGAGTTTCCTCTATAATGAGTCTGAATAATGGACACAGTGAAACAGGGGTCCACTTTTAGGTGGCAATTCCTCTGTTACTGTGCAAACCATTATTTCATTTTTGTGAACATATATATTGATTTGGGGCTTTTGTGGGTTACTAATGCTTTTTATTATAGTGTTCATGTGTTTCTTTTCAAATGAACACGTCATCTCCAGTGTAACTTGGCTGTATTTTCACACTTGGCACTTGAATGTAACTCTGCAACTTTATTAGAATATTTAAATAAATGCATTGTGTTTTGGCCGAGTTTGTTCACCAACTGCTGCTGCAGTCAATGAAGTTTAGAGCTTTTCTGATAATAAAGCAGTTGTTCATGCACCTAACTACAGATTAATAGCCTAGCTCTGTATATTGAAACTTGGTGATCCATTTGCATATGAAGAGACACGTTTTATCTAAGGTCAGTTATTAAAAACCAACTAATTCTTTCCATAGGAGAGTGTAAATGTCTGATGAAAGATAGAAGAGAGCGCCATAGTTTGTGGTTGTATCCGTGATGCTGTTGTGCAGAGTTGTAAAACACAACCCAGAGCTGCTGCTAAGAGTGGGTTTTCGTGACTACAACATTCCTGCTGTGGTTTGAGGAATTACGTTTTTGCCAGGGTGTCTCACTCAAGGACGTTAGGGATACCTACTCCCTCCCAACAAGCTTGGGAGGGGAAAAAAAAAAAGCCAGGAAAAAAAACCACAAAAGACGACGACAAAAAAAAAAAAAAAAAGAAAAAAAAAA
>VXBT01004763.1:550147-609164 GCA_013400235.1 Oriolus oriolus
AAAAAAAAAAAAAAAAAGAAAGAAAAAAGAAGAGGAGGAGACCCTGGAGCTACCTTCATGCAGGCAAACGCCTTGCAATTCATCAGATTTCCAAGCAGCTTTCCTGTGGAAGCAGCTTGAAGGCTCAGGAATGTGGGGTCAGACAAGAGCTCAGTCACGGTGTATTCCCCGGCGGCTGCCCGGCACCGTGGCAGGCCGGCCCGCGGAAAACCACCCTCTGGTTAAGGCTGCATCACGCTGTTCCGCCAATGGAAAAAATTGAACGGGAGGAGGGTGTGTAGCCTGCAGACAAAAATACATCCAGCCGCGCGCAGGGTCTGTTTTTAGTTCCCAGCGGCTGAGCGTTCTGAAGTGTTAGGCACAGTTTCCTGGCATGCCCAGGGCAGGGAGAGGCTGTGTGTCTGCGTGTCCCTGTTCCCGTGGCAGTCTCGGGGCGGCCGGGAGGCTGCAGGCAGCGCCCCGGGGAAGGTAAGCGGGACTGGGGAGCGGGAGGGAGATGCTGGGGGAGACCCGTCGGTTCCCTGCTCTCCGGCTGCCGGCCAGAGTCGGAGCACTGAAAGAGAAGTGTGGAAGGACTTGGGAAGCCTCTGAAAATGGATTGCAGAGTGGGCTGCTGCGGTGCCAGCCCCTGTGCTGCCTCTGCTATCCGTGGCTGCACCAAAAGTGAATGGTTTTCCTCCAGAAAACAGTTCTTGGTGGTCATCTGTCAGACTCCATTGCCTGAATTGCTAAATAAACCACTGCTGGGATCATTTTACATCTCTGCTGTGACAGGCTTGGATTTTTTTTTTAAGGCGAAGTAGGAGAAACTGTGTTCAATAGTACTACGGTTTCTGTTATGTTAAAGTGACTCTTCCAATACAGTGAATTGAATAATCCCTCTGAATCTTTTTTTAAAAAAATTATTATTCTGTCTATTCTCAGTAATACTTAGAGAGACTTACAATAAATAGTGTACCCAAGCAAGGGTGTTACGTTTGTGTAGTGTTAGAGGAAAAAGTTTCAGTCAGCACTACTACCACTGCTGAACTGGGATGGTATGGAAAACCAAAGCTTCTGCATCTGCCAGAGGTAGGTCTGGCACAGGTTTTGATCTTTCTACGTAAATTTTTTATACATAATTGTACACAAATAGTGAAAATGTTATGTTCTGTGGCAGACAAAATGAAAATGAGGAAAATGCCCAAGAAATGGAGAAGTGCCTTCGCCCCTTTGGTTTCCTTTTTTTTTTTTCCTAGTGGTGATTAATTGCTTTTGCAACAATCAGAGTTTGCAACTTTGTTTATGCTTGTTGCTGATGTGGTCACTGAGTTAATTTTGTACATTGATGACTTCATTCTGGAAATCACGCGTTTCTTTCTCTTTAGGGTGGATGATTTGACAACGTTATACAATGTATAGCAAGTTACAATTTAGAGGCAAGAGCTGGAATTTTTTTTCTATCTGATCACCTTCAATGGGAGGGGGTATCCATGTACCATGGGAGGACGGACTTTGAATAGGGCAGTCTGCAGCTGTGAAGCTACAAAGCAAGTTTTTTAGTGAGGAAACCTAATCCTCAGTGTACTCTTTTTGTTCTTTTAATGTGCAAGTAACATGCTGGTACTACAGGGGTACAGGAAAGGAAGCCTTAAGCTGTGTTACTGCTGTAGAGCGCTTGGCATGCAAAAATCAAGGTCTGCTTTCAATTTTCCAAGGGACTGTGTCTCAAGTTTACTTTTGGTGTCTAACTTCCAGATCCTCTGTCTTCTTCAGGAAGTCCTAGGGCTGAAGGTAGGAAAGCATTTACTTTGGAATTGACACCCTCAGGTATTTAGGAATGTGTAAACCGGGAAGTAGAAAAGGCCATGCCAATTGTGGCCTGATTTCCCCCCTCCCCGTGCTTGTGGAGCAGGCTGTGTAATAGGTGGCAAGCAGGGAGTTTAGCAGCCACCCCAGCCCCTGTCCCTCAGCCTGAGACACACTGTTCTGCCAGTTCCTAAAGGAGGCTTTTCTCTGATGCCACGGGTTAAGAGTTGTTCCAATAGACTTGGAATGTGTCATGCCAGAAAGAGTCTTTGTGGGCAGAATGTGTTAATGTTCCTGTCTTGAATTGTTCTTCCTTTCTGCCATTTGCTTCTCTTCTTTGGTTGGGTCTATGGGGCTTCTTATGGTGTTGTGAACTGTGTCTTAGTCCAAAAATAACCTTTTTTCTATCTTCTCCAAAGCTGATGTTTTGGCAGCTACAGTTTTGGGGGGATATGTGTGAGAGAATATCCCCATAGCGGCCTGCTGACTGTGGTTGTATTTGATAGCATGAGCTGGTTGCTACTGAAACAGACAAGAAAGGAGAAGAGCAAATGTTCCTGGTGGAGAATTGGAAATCCCAGCTTGACCAGAAAGCCCAAGTCTCCCCTCCTGGTGTTACTATAGGTAAAGAAGGCTAAGGCAGAGACCTCTTCAGGAATTTGTCTAAACAAAGCCTGCAGACTTGAGCTCGGTCCCCAAAGTGTTGTTACTCCACAGCCCAGCGTGGGCAGCGATGCTGGAGCCCAGGCTCCCCTACTTGGAGTATCTTGGCACCTTGCAGGTGCACCATCCAGAGGCCATCTGAGGCCTCGAGCCTTGAAATCCCCTGAAAGCACTGTGTTAACCTGCACCAGGACCTGATAGTGTGCTTATAACCCAGGCAGGTGGAGAAGATCTTTCAGACCACTGAGTTAATTTCCCCTCTGAGGGAAGGAAATAGACCCTTAGACATATCAACTCTTTAACTCCTGCAGCTACTGCATTAAGCCAAGATGTTAGCTGGTGTTCCTGGTGGGTTCTTTTTTTTTTTTTTAAACAAGCTTAATGGCTTTTATTTAAATGGATGTGCACTTCAGCCATTGTGTATAAATTCAATAACATTTACAAATGGTGAAATTTGTTTTTCCTGCCAAAGAAAAACAAGTCCCTAGAGATTTAGACTGTATCAGCACTGGTGTAATATGATAAGGATCTTCAGGCTTGACTCAGCCTTCCATATTGCACTAACTTGAAAGCTAGAAAGCCTAATTTAATAAAGCTGCCAGTGTCTTGGACCTAGAGTGATGGGTTGAGTAAAAGAAGGAATCACATCCCAGGTATGGGATGTGTAATTCTGATGTGATATAGATGTGAAGCACTGTAGATCTGTTGGAATTAATGTTATTTTAAGAGAAGAAACCAGAAAATGAGAGTGTACCTTTCTTGCTTAAACTGTGAAATTAGAAGTCCATCTGTGATGTAGGTATTCACAACATGAAAAGAAGTGTTTGGGGTCATAAAGGCTACTTATGTTTAGTGAGAAAAACAATTGGCTTTAATAGGATGTGTAAGTTACCAAACAGTTCCAAATACAGGAGACTAGAACTCTGTAGCGACTAATGAGTGAGTGAGGAATTCTGGCTTCAAACTGAATTTTTAGGGCAAAGTAGTCCTGTTTTTTTTTTTTCAATACAGGCATACTTGTGGTGTTTTGGTTATTCATTCTTTGAATACAGTGGTATATAATGCAAAGTATCCTGCCAAGAGTACCATGGTATAATTATTATGGTATATTTTTATAATAAGAATGTGATTGAGATTGCAGGAATAAGAAATCTGCTTCTGATTTGTGGAAGCATGTGACTAAAGTGCGTAGTTCAACAAAATACAGTAAATTGTTTCCAGTAAGAAACTCCACATTTAATCCAGCTACAGTGTTGTGCTAACCTGCCCCCTCATTAATTTCACATATCCGTCCATACACAGCCATGCAGGAAGGGGAGGGCAGGTTCACATTCTAGCATTCTGTATTACTTTCATATTAAAAGCCAAAGTAGATTAAAAGTTAATTAAAGTTTCAAACCTGTAATTCTGTATCCCTGTAAGAATTGACAAAGCACAGTGATTCCTTGGAAAACTTACGGACGCATTAATATCTGGAAGTTAGTCACATACAATCTCAAGGACTTTGTAAGCCATCTAAAACGGACAGCATTTTAACCGCTAGGTGAAAGAGGATGTAAAAGTACTTTGAAAGTAAATACAGGAATTGCTCAGGCAATTCAAACAAACAAACAAAAAATAACACAAAAATCTTTTCCTGATGTGATAAACCACCAGTGTAATTGCTGTACATCAAACACTGCAACATTTCTAACTTGATCTGCTGTTAAAAGAAAACAAGTTGGTAATTTATTATAAATCAGGGGACTTTCTGTTTCATTTTTTATTGTTCTGAAATACTTTCAGACTCTCCATTATCCCAGCTCCTCTAGTTCTGATGACAGTCTCCTGGGGTGCACTGAGGAGCCATGCACTGAGGGCAGCTGCCTGTGTAAGGACCCTGGTGCTGCCTTTTCTTCTCTCTGTGCCTCCTCACTCCGTGTGCACAGTGACATGTTTAGTAAAGTGAGACTCAACTTCCCTGTAACTCTTCAGTAGATTTTTGGGGAAGCTTCAGCAGGGGTAAGTGGTTTGTAGATCACTTATTATTCATCTACCAGTGAAGGTTTGTTTTCATCAGCCACCCAGAGGAATAAAAGCATCAAAATACATCAGACACTTAGCTTTGGTACATGTGTTTGTCTCATGAGGGTAACTTCATGATCTAGACTAAAGTTTAACATTGCTAGGGTTGACTTTAGTTAGCCCTTTCAGCATCCTAGGTGGTGAGACTGAGACAGTCCTAGCCAGGCAAATCTGCTGAACCTCCCTAAGAAGATGCTGCCACAGCCTTTTGCCTTTTTATGGCCACTGTCTGATGCTGACTGTGGCTGTGGAGCATTCAGCCTACTGATGACTTCCCATCCGGAAGCTTGCCATTTTCTGACCTGTAGTTTTAGAGAGCCTCAGCCCTGTTAGTGTGACTGTATGGGAAGCAGATGGCCGACAGTAGCAAAATCATGTTTGGTGTGTGTTCCTGCTATAGCAGATGAGAGCAGTGCAGGAGCCTGTCTCCCTTGACTCAGATCGCCCACAAATTCATAACACAATAATTCCTTGTTATATCTCATAAGCGAACCTAGTACTGGGATATTATTATTATGATTCAGTTTTGCTTGAAATGTGGTTTGTGAGTCAAGTTTGGAAACCTTTGAGAGATTAAGACTGGAGAGGAAAGCACCCCCGCAATTGCTGAACACTACTTGGATGTGTGTTCACCTTAAAGAAAGTAATTTTCTTCTCTAGCATTTGTAAAGCAGTCCAGCTGTGGTGGTAATAATGAGGGAATAGAGGTGGCAGGCGCTTCTTCAAAACAGCGCCTGAGCTTGTGTGTTCGTGTTGTGAAGTGAAAAAAAGTCTAGGAGAACTTTATGTGGAGAAGCCCCAAGGTGGGGAAATATATTTTTAGCTCCAGGATTATGACTGGTGTTAATGTTTGGGTGTGGTGGGGATGATGGGGTTCCAGGATTAGTATGTTTGCATAGCTGGGTTTATTTGAATGTGTCAAGGGGAACAAGGGTGAAGACTGAAAACTTGTTTTTTAGGGAATGTGGTTATAATTGAAAGCAAATAAACTCTTAATAGTCATCTTCAGGCACGGTGAGCTGCTTTCTAATTATGCTGATTATAATTGCTTAAAATATTCATAGAAAGTGGTTTTGCTTACAAGAAGTATTCATCCCTCTGCATAGGAAACGAGAAAAGCCCATCTTCTGCAGCAGTGGATAGCTGTGAAAAATACAGTTGAAGCTGAACTCTGTCCCCTGAACTGTAATTTCCAGGGCTTCCACAGATCAAATAGTGTAAAACACATGAGTGTTTGGAGCGAGCACAGCCAGAGTTTGTCCATGACCACCACCCTGCCCCTGTATCATGGAGCCTTTGGGTATAAGCTGACTTGCTCTGCTCTTCCTCCACTAATTGGAAGTAACAGAAATAAAATTGCTTCACACAAGTGTGAGGCAAGAGAAAGGCATGACAGCTGATTTCCAGGGTGATGGTCTTTGTGCAGCTTCAGAGATGCCCCAGTGTGTTACCGCAGTGTGTGTGGATGTTGAGCCTGTCGTAGCTTTCTGAATGGCTGGGATGCTGAGAAAAATCCCTCAGGGCTATTTCTATGGAATTTATTGACTGTTCTGTTGTTGTGCAGACTGATTCCTGCACAGACTGAGACACTGTTTTGTAGACATTGCACTCTGAGATAAATTTATTCCCTCGCCCATTGTGTGGCCTGTGTATTGGAGACATGTGCAATGGACCCTGGCAGCCACAGCTTGAGCCTTGACGAATTGAATGTCTGTCTTTTGAGGTTCGTGACAGCAGCTTGCTCACTACCTACTCTGTTAAAAGGATTACCTAACCATTGCACAATCACTATGGAGACCAGATGGTCTTTTTGCCTGTTTCTTTAGACAAATTGAGTTCAGTGTTTCCTTATGGGTAGATATAAGCCCCTCAAAGACCCCTTGTTGAATGTACTTTCTTCTCCCAGATGAGGAATTCCGAATGTAAACTCATTGCTTGTTTGTGGTCTGTGCCCCTTGGATATAGGAAGAGAGTTCTGCTGGGTGTTCGCAATTTGTTCAGGAGCTTGGAGCTTAGGAAGTTTGTGTTGTCTTCTGCTAACCTTGAATCAATAGTCTTTTGTTCAATCCAAGTTGAATACAACTCTAAAAACTGTTTACACAGAGGAGTGCACTCAGCAGCATAGGCAAATCAAACCTGCACAGGCAAGGGTATCATAAATAGCAAACTTCCAAATTGTTAGAGAGAATAAGAAAGTTACAGATTTCTTTTTTAGTGCAAAATGAAATTTCTGTGGCTTATCTGTTTTGTCAGATATCTTTGTGATAACAGGCATTAATTAATGTTTATAGGTCTGTAGCATCTCTCTCATGATCTATCTCTTCTAAGTGATTTATTTGCTAACATTTTTCTAGGCTTGCTGTTAAGGCTGTTTTTAGTTCTAGTTTGCAACCTTTACCTTTGTTTTTGGGAAGGTTAGCTACATACCAATGAATTAATTTAAACCCTTTTAAGGTTCTTATACAGTAAATAGCCAGAAAAAGAGTCAACAAGAGCAAAACCCAGCATATTCAAATCAAGTAGCTATTCCATTGAAAATTATCAACAGTAGCCATGGAATTTAGGGTGAAAGGAAAAATTTTGGTGGTGGCGTATTAAGACTTGTTTCTAACTTAACTGCGTGTTCCAAAACCAAGTCTAAGATCTTGTACTACTTCTTTTCTGTGGAGTGTTTCAGTCCCTGAAATGCTGGTGTGTTCTATGAGATCCAGGTTTGGTCCTTTTGCTTTGAGTTGTGGTCTTTGTGTGCCAAGTGGAGAGCCAGTACTTTCAGAGGAAGAGCTTGGGTCTTGTTACCTCTGGGTCTGTGCAATGCTCGGTGCAGCCTTTTTCTTGTTTTACTGGCAGATTAACTTAAAATCAGAACAAACCTAAGGAGAGAGGTTACTGGGTGGCTGCTGGAGTGAATTTCATGGTGGCCTTTCACTGCAAAGGTCATAGTTGGAATCCAGGCATGGGGAAAGATAAACAGATGCTGTGAGATGTTGCTCTGATCAGTCTGGTCCACACTCCAGTGGACTACTGCACAATACTGCGAACTGTAATTGGTCTTCCAAAAGGAAAACTAGAGAGGGATGGAAGTTTGTCCTAACTTGTCAGTGAGAGGAGAGAAGGACAAAAATAGAAAATGAAACACTTACTCAGTGACTTACTTCTACAAATTCAATGTCAATTGTTAAAGTATGCTTATAAGAATGTATGTCTGAAGTTCAGGAATCCCCTTCATCAGACTCGTCTTAATTTGTAACTTCTGATTTTTTTTCTTTTTTATTCATTTTACATACAGCTGGAGTGAAGTGTAAGTTGTACTTGACTGAAAACCCCTCTTTGTCTTTTTGGTGTTTTCTAGGAAGGCTGTGTGCAACTCCATTCTGGTTTTGGCAAGCATAGTGGCTGGCCACGAAGACAATGCAGAGCATGCTGACTGCTAGCTGTGCCCTTGTTTGAGAGTGTTCCTACAGGTTTGCTCTTTCTTTTACACCATACTTTTAACCTAAAAGTGTTAAGGGCTTGAAGTAGGGGTGTTAAAACATACAAACTCTAGAAGATAAGTTGTGCTTTTGCAGTGGCTTATTTTGACGAAATTTTAATGAGGCAGCAGTGTATCCTCCTACGGGTGATAGTCTGAGATACAATGTGTAAAGAAGCATAGTGCCAATGGAAAAAGCATCTTGGTGTTGTTTCTGTACGTTACAAACACTGGAGATTCATTCTGAGTAACAAAAAGAACAGAACGATCTTTTTTACTTTGGGGTGCACTTTATGTAGGTTTGAAATCTTCAGTCACCTCAGTGGGGCAATTTAACTGCTCCAGTGTGTGCTGTTCACTGCAAACACTGTGAAAAGCTGAAGAGCATTTTACCAAGTGAGCTATCAAACTGTGCTGAGCTGAATGAACATAATGCAGTTTTGTGCTGTAGTGGAAGATGAGGCTATTTGCTAACCAAGTCATTTTTTGTCTGATTTTTGGCATGGGTTTTTTTTTCCTTTCTCCTAGATTAGCTCCATTTAAACACATAGCTGGGGTTTACTGAACATTTTATTGAGGCAACACTTGGTTGCACAGAAATCAGTCAAGCTGAAACTGCAGTGGGCTTGTCTGCTGGCAGAAGGCATTTCTCTGAAAGTACAGTTCACTTTACAACTAAGTTATGATTATCTTGCTGTCTCCCTTTCATTATGCCATTGTTCTTGGGAGCCAGAGATTTTGTAAGTTATAAGAAAAGGATGTTGCCAAGGGTGTGGGTGGAGGAAGGTGTTGACATGATTTCAATGGAGTAGGATTCCAGCTTTCTAACAGAAGGGTAATGAACCATAGAGAAAATAGGCTTTCCTAGCTTGCCCCTAAAATAAGTTCAGTTATGAATTTAATGTTGTACATGGCTATTTAATTGCTTTTTTTTGAAACAATTGTTTCATATCATTTTTTAAATAGGCGTTTTCCTGTGTAGAGGGTAAAAATGGCCTGTTATTTTTTGCTCTATCTTTTAGCCATTGTTTCTAATGAAACTCTTCTTAATTTAGTGGAAAATGGGGAATTCAGAAAGCCAATACAGTCTTCAGGGATCAAAAAATCATGCTGCTACTACAGGTGGTGCCAAGCAGAAGCCTTGCTCTCTGAAAATTCGCAGCATTCATGCTAAAGATGAAAAGTCTTGCTCTATGCATGGATGGGGACACACCAGCAGTGGCTCAAACTACAAATCAAGGTCCCTTGCCAGAAGCTGCCTTTCACACTTCAAGAGTAGTCAGCCCTATTCCTCTAGACTTGGTGACACTGTGATGAAGGTCTCCAAAAGCAATGTCCATGCCAAACACAGGACAAATGCCTCAGGGGACTACTGCCAAGGGAATAATGCAGTGTTTTTGCCGGAGAATGGTTTCCACTATATTGGCCTCCAAGCTGGAAGTAATCATGCTGCCTCTCGAGAATGCAATGGCCACATTTTAAATTACTATGGAAAGAATGAGAGTCTTGCATCAGCTTCCCCATCAGAGGACAGGAGGAGTCCGAAAGTTCTCATTAAAACTCTGGGGAAGCTGGACGGTTGCTTGAGGGTCGAGTTCCACAACAGCAACAACAGCAAGGTACCAACCGAGGAGTCCAGTGGGCCAGTGCAGTTGCTAAGGTATTCTCCTGCCTTGGAATCTAAGCCAAACAACCTGCTTGAAGTCAGGAGGAATTCCAGTGCAGACTGTTCTTCAAGCCATCGTCTGTCACCTACTGATTCAAGGCTTCGGTCTAGTAAAGGAAGCTCCCTCAGCTCCGAGTCTTCATGGTATGACTCCCTCTGGGGAAATGCTGGGGATATCAATGAGCTGGATGGTTCATATTTGACCAGGAGCACTCCAGATACAAGCATTCATGCCAGTTTCCCAGCAAGCGACAGCAAGAAGTCCTTCAACCAAAGTTCATCTCTTTCCTCACTCCGAGATCTCTATAAGGATACAAACTTGGAAAGCACTCCTCCGCCTGGGATCAGGCTGTCTGACGAGTATATCGACACTCCGGGTAGCCTAAGCAACCGTGTCTCGTTTGCCTCAGACATTGATGTTCCCTCCAGGGTAGAGCAGGGAAGTCCTGCACATTACACCTCCTACACGCTCCCGTGCAGAAAGTCTAAGCCCCTCGGTGAGGATGCATCCAAGAAGGATACATTAAAGAACCGAATGAGACGCATCAGTGACTGGACGGGAAGTCTTTCAAGGAAGAAAAGGAAGCTGCAGGTATGTGCAAACCCCAGCCTAAAAGTCTGAAAGTTGGTTTTTAGATTCCTCATATATGTATAGTTGATTGCATGATGTTTGTCCTTCTTGCAGGATAATTACTCGCTTATCTCATTTAATAATTTGTGGAATTTTGAGAAGTACTGCATCCGTGGTGCTGTCTGAAATGTCAGCAGCAGGAAAAGATACACATTATTTTGTGCAAATTTTCCCTTCCTATTTCCCTATTTTGTCACCTTCTAAGTTAACTGCAGTCTTTGCAGCCTAATATCTCTGTGAATTTTCTTTTGAAATTGTTGCATTACTTTAAAAAGTTACTTGGGTTTTAAACTTTCTTTTTATTTCAAATATGAAGAAACAACCTCTCTCTCTATATGCTGTGAATTAGCATACATCATCTGAAGAGTGTGGATGGAGCAGTAGAAGGAGGACATTATAACTGTCTTTGCAGATGTTCCCTGTCTGTTTTATTGGCTTCACCACTCACTTTTTGCTGTCCATCCATCTCTAGCAAGGCAAGCAGTTGTACTGACCAGAGGTGCTCGTTCTGCCTCCATCTCCTCTGAAGGCATTACATGGAGCAACCTCCTCCTTCCTATGTGTCAGCTTAGTTCACCAGATGGAAAAACTTGAGTTGCCATCTGGCTCACTGGGAGATGGTAGTATGAAGAAGGAGATGGGAAGAGAGAGCAAGAGGGAGGGAAGGGATGTTTCTTTAGAAGAATTTAAGACTAATCCCATTAATAGGAATTTAGGATGCCTGTGGTCAGGAATGAAATTCTCATCTCTAGCTGCAGGCCCCAGAATTGGCTCTTTAAATACCAGACTGTGCCTGGTCTCTGTGTGTGAGTTTGCAAGCTGAGATGAGACTGTTTTTGGATTTGATTTGGTTTGGATTTCTTTCCTTTTTTTTTTCCCTTCTTCTTCTTTTTTTCTTTTTCTTTTTTTTTTCTGAATCTTCCCTGGTGTTTCTCATACAAGAACAGTCACTGTGCTTCCCTAAATGAAGGATGCTCCCTTTCAGCAACATTGATGTGCTGGACACTTCAGAAGTTAGCAGAGAGTGAAGGGAACACCCACTTCTGCAACTTAGGCAGCAGCTAAGCAGTAGACCATAACACATGCTTTACGTGGCATGTGGAGCAAATGCTGTCTCCTGCGCTGGAAATTCAGACAGGTATTGTGCTTAACCACGTGCATCTGTCATTGCAATGTAAAACTCTGACAGACCCTTAGGCTCAGAAATGAGGTCATCCTAAAGTTTGCTGGTGTGCATCCCAGGTAGGGGCTACAGAACTGGGAAATAAAAGCTGTTTATTTGGATCACTTATTTTGTGAGTTGGTGCTCATGTGCTTTATCAGATTCTGTCTTTTCACCTTCTTACTCAGCTGTGAAAGAGAGGGCAAAAAACCCTGGAATCACTGAAGAGCCTCAGTGCTGTGTTCCAGGATTCTTCACTGATTTCAACATCTGTAGCTGTTCTGGATTTTACTGCCAGGCTTTACATATGATTTCTGCATCCCAGACCTTTACTATGTATTACTTAGCTATGACATTTTCAGAAAGGCATTTGTGGTGCGCAATTCATAGCTGTTTTGAATTCACTGTGCAGTGAACTGACTTCAGACACAGCAAGGAAATTTGGCTGGCGAGATTGCATCAAGCTTGAATCAGACTCTGGTAGAAGGAAAACAGCCCTAGCTCCAAAAATGGTGGTTTCTTAGAAAAAGGCATAGGAAATGGTTAGTCCTTGATTTTAATCAGACAAGTATCCAGCGACAGGAAGGATAAGAGGGAGGTAGTGAATGCTTTATAGTTTAGCAGTTCCTTGTGTGGCTTGATTTTTCACACTTTGAGTAACCTGCCATGTCTCCTGGGGGTTGCTGTATTTTAGTTTGGTAATGCTTATATTCTTACCAGGTCCTTTAGCTTAAAACCACAGAGGTGTTGTGCTTGGTTCTGATCTGTCAGATGGTTGGTCCCTGTTTGTGCAACTTCATCTCGTCGCAGGCAGCATCTGTGCTGTGCTCTGAACAACGCGTCCCTTCCTCCGTACATTAGTAATGACTGACTGTGAGTCACTCGGGCTGAATGTAGGTGAAAGCTGGAATATTTCCCTGTGAGTGGGCCTAAGTGCCAGTGGTGGCTGGGTAGTGCCCCCAGCTGCCACAGTGGAAACAAATCAGCCGAGGCTCTGCTTCATGGGAACACAGGCCTAGGAGGCACAGGCTCGGGATATTGAGGCCAGACCCTTGACACTAGAAAGGCAGCGGAGTTTAACCCCCTTTGTGAACAAATTGCAGCTTAACACAGGTAGGCTTTTCTCCATCTTGAAGCTCTTTCCAGACTCTCTTACTCAATACTTGCTAATTAGCAGAGTAAATGTAGTCCCAGCCAGTTTGTTCTGATGTCAGTATTGCCTGCAACATTCGTTATTCTTTCCTATTTTTTAATCTGTTATGATTTATTTAAAGGGAGAAATGGTATCTTTGCTTGGCTTGCATTTGTGGGGCTATACAGACTCTCCTTGGTCTCCTGTGTTAAGACTGGAAGTCTATTTCCTTTTCATTCTGGCAGCATTCCTCCGCACCTGTTTAAAATCATCCACAAACAGATTTGCATATGGGATATTCCAGAGGAGTCCTTGGCTATGCCCTGTCCAGTTACTTGGATGTTTCCTTATGTCTGACTTGATCTGATATATTCTGGAACTGAGTTTGCCTTTCTAATAATGGTCTTGTATCAAGACTTGCAGTCAGCTTTTCCATGACCTAGCTTTCCTTGCATTAGGGTGTCCTAAAGCATTCCCTCAATGCATCACTGGTACTCTACTGAAGCACACACCTTCATTTACTTTAATCCATGCTGAAATGGCATTGGGTTGACGCTGTATCACAATACACTGTGTGTGAGCTGAAAGGTCTGTGTGATGTATGTGAGACCTGTGGACAGAATTTAGACAGACTTGCTGCACAGCCAGATACTGCTAAAGGTGGTGGTGTAAACCCTGTGCAACTTTTTAACATGGAGAAAATTAGCAAATGCTCTGTAAAATGAAAATCCAGCCACCAGAAACAGCTACTGAAGGCAGGTTCTTCAATTAAGTAAAATAGCCTCACTTCACAATCATATCTGAAATTCTATGACTTGATAAGCCACAGCCCTGAAGTGGGATGTAAAGAGAATTTAAAAGAAAAGTACATTGAGTCAACCTCTTTATTTGACTTGAAAATTGGTATTAGATTCTCCTTTTAGCTTGGGTCCCAGTGAATGCAGCAGGCTGCATTGTTTCCTGTGCTGTTCTTTACAGCTAATTATTACATGCGTCACTTTGTCTAATTGGTATCTTAGCCACTTTGTCTTTTGCATTATCTATAACTATTCCAGAGTATATCTCAAACATTGAGAGATCTCTTTGAATGCAGCTGAGCAGAAACAGTGGTAGTTTTCTATCATCACTGGATTCAACAGAGCAAAAACCAGCAGAAAGCTGCCTGGCAGGGAAACTACCTGGTGTTGCAACTTAGGTCAAACCTTTTCAGTGGTGGCAGATATTGCTACAATGAGAGCCTCCTCAAGGACCAACAGACTTCCTGACACTGTGAATTCAGTTCTTTTCTTAAAGAAAAATACAAGTGGTGTTGTCCTGGTGAAGTGTGTATATTCATTTTGGATTCTTTATTTGTTTTCTCTACTCTGGTACTTCCTCATTCCTACTCTTTCTGTGTGTGAGGAGAAAACATAGGATTTGGGTAGTGGCTGCTCATTGACAGGTTGCATCCCACCCTTTTCATTGTTTGTTGTGCCAGTGGTGGCCCTTCACAACAGACTCCTTCTATGTATTTGCCTTGTGTTGCATCTCTTACTAGTGCTTCGGGACTGAAAGAAATACATATTCTTAATAAGCTGTATACGGATGTTTTCTAGGGGACACTAGCAGTTCCTGGAGAATAGTCAAACAATTCAAACGTTGGATTTTGGCACACAAGTACAATGACAGTAATTAAAACAAGGGTGGAGAAAGCTTTCAGTTTCCCCCTGGAATGCGGGTCGCCAGCACAATTGTACGATCCATGTTCTACAGTCGCTTGTGGCATAAATGCATTACGTGCAGGATTATATCCTGGTTTGCCACCCAGTGTGCTGATTTTCCTACCTTTACTGTATAAAAACCAGCTAAACTATTGATGTTTAGAGAGTTACTCTTGGGCAACACTGATTAACACTCTGCAAGAAGATTTGAGGAAGGTGCTCTTTTACCAGGAGAATTGGATCACCAGACAGTGATCTGAAGAGCCGGACTTGAAGTTCAATGTACTATAAGGGAATGTGAGTTTCAGTTCAAATTGGCTTTTGTGAGGCCACAGCCAGCTGCTGGAAAAGTGGCTTGCCTGGCATCGCCTGGGAGGGTGTACAGTCCTCGTGGCTGCACACTGGAGGTCCTGATGCCATCAAAACACAGTACAGCTTTTCCACTGAGTTTTGAAGAGCATCAAGTAAGAAGCAAAGAAATAAAAAAGTAGTTGTTTTCAAAGCTGTTGGTGAGAACAGCTCACAGGAGACCAATGTTTATTTACTTTGTTCTTAGTACAGTAGTCTGTGAGAAAATAAATGCTTTTAGAGAGAGTCTAAACTTGAAAGTATAATGGCTTTGTTATTGCTGAGGCTAATAGCTTCACTTCTCGAACAGTTTATTGCAATCTCTTCTTTTTTCTTCCCTCACACTTTTAGTGCAAAAGGCAACATGTCTTTTGTGTTTTATGTTCTTAAATCGTGGTTTCTTTTAAATAGCATTGGCAACGCTTGAGTTCAGAAGACAATAAATGGCTTCTTAGGATGGGTGGTGTGGTTCTCAACAGTGAAGGTAGTGCAAGGAGCTCTTGGGTAGCAGGGAAATCCCTGTCCATCCCTCAAGCCTGGGAGAGTTGGGACATTACTTGGAAGGCTTAAGAGAGAAAAAGTTCAATCTGCCAACAAAGTCCCACGATGACAAGCAGTGGCAAGAAATGGGCCTACTCTAGCATCCATATCAAAGGCAAAGTTGAAGTCATACCATCAGGCCTGATTATTTCAAATAAAATTGGCCAGCCCTCTCAATTCAAGGGATGAAGTTGCACAGTGCAATTAGGAGAAAGGCCTGTTAGTGCTTGATGGGATGATCAAGCTCTTGGGGTGTTCCCAGCAACTCAGAAAATACACAGCTCTGCAGTGTGGAGACTGGATTTATGCCAGTCAGCAAGTGTATGTTTCTTTTCTTAAATCACATATTGTTTTAGATTAGATTGTAGTTGATTGATCAATACTAACAAGATTAAAATATTCTCAACTTTTGACCTTTTTTTTGTTGGCTAAGCACAGTTTGTATGACAAATAGAAAGTGGAGGTTAAAGTCAACCTGGTTGTGCTCAAGTTAAACCTAGCCACCTTGCACAAATGTGATAGCACCAAAGTATCGAAAACCCTATAATAATAAAAAAAGCCTGTCATGACACTGTTCCTGCTTGTACTCAGACAGAGATAAGCCATGGTGCCTGGGTTTCAGACAGAGGATATAGTTGTCTCCCAGAGTACCTCAGGTTTCAGTCAGTAGTTTCTACTGAAATTTGAGATTACTCAAAGGTGCTGGAATTACCAAAGTGCTCAGACTTAGTGGTTAGGGTTTAATGGGGCTCTGCTGAAAAGACTGAATGGTAGCAGTGGTGGAGTCAGTAGCTGAGGCAAAGGCTATGATGTAATGGTGAAAAGATGAAGGAACTGGAAGTGGCTAAACAGGAAACAAATTTAATTGACAAATGAGGTGTGTCTTTTGATCATAACTCTGGTGACTGATTGCAGATAAATTCCTTTAATGCACAGGAGCCGAAGTGTAAAGATGGGAGTGAATACTTTGACAGCAGAATGGACAACTTCAATTCGGACACACTGGCACCATCACAGCTCTCTACTTTACTGTGGTCTCCTGGCTCCAGCCATGTCCTGTCCCAGAGAAGCGAGTCCACCAATGCAGTCAGCAGTGACGCCTTGAGGCAGAACATTTATGAGAACTTCATGCGAGAGCTGGAGATGAGCAGGATGAACTTGGAGAATACGGAGACCTCATCGGAAACAGAAGACTCCAGTGGCGAGTCCCTTAGTTCCTTGGAGCAGCTGGATTTGTTGTATGAGAAGGAGCAAGGAGTGGTGCGCAAGGCAGGGTGGCTCTTCTTCAAACCCTTGGTGACCCTGCAGAAGGAGAAGAAGCTGGAGCTGGTCACACGACGGAAGTGGAAGCAGTACTGGGTCACACTCAAAGGTAAACCACCATGTTGGTCCTTCACCTTGGCAGCAGCAGTTCTTCCCGTCATGTCCCAGCAGCATTTCACGCATGCTGGCTTCTGTTAGTGGGTTTAGGGGGATCAGAAAATCACACCTAACTTTACAAGGTCTACCTGCCACTTAAAGAAGAGCATGTGCCTAAGCAGCCCACTGAACTGAGGTGCTGCTCAATGTTTTTGGGATTGCGCAGCCTTGTGTTTCATACCATAATGGGAGTTGTTTTGTCTGACTTCCTAGTTTATGTATTCACATCAGAATGGGGACTTAAAAGATGCTTTTGGATGTTTGGAGGTCAAAGACCAAACTGAACCAAAATCTGAGGGTCAGGAGAAGTTGCTGGTGCCCAGTTCCTTGTTACAGACACACAGTTCCTTAGGCTCTGCTATGAAATTCACTTAAAGATGAGGTAGGTTAATGTAAAAACGTTTAGTTCATTTCTAGCACTTTAGATGGCAATATAGTGAAGAGGTGAACTCCCTGTGCCAGAGGATTTACACAAATAAGTGTGTGGTTCAGAGCAGAGGGAGCTGAAGCAGCAGCTGGGGAAGCCCTGTGGTGCCCAAGGCATAGTTGCCATGGACCATTCCCAGGACTTCCAGGTCTCCCTCCTTTTGCTGGGTGGTCTTTCACCTTTCCTGCTCCCAGCAATACCCTTTCTGGCTTTTGGCATGCCCAGCTTCCCATCTCCTGCAGCTGCTTCTGTTGTGAAAGCAGCCCCATGGGAAGGGAATCCACTCAAAGGGGCTGCTTCAGGTGTGATTGTTGTTCTCCATTTATGGCTCAGAGGGTGCTGCAAGAAGTGTACAGGTGTCAGGAAGTGTGAGAAGGAAAATAACATCTATTGTGGGGAGGAGATGGGGGAGGAGGGGAAATTTAATAGATGAGTTCATAGCCCTTTTTTAAAATTTTGAATTGCATCCAAACGACTTGCCTTTCAGTAAATATAATACTAAGTTAATGAGTAAGGAAATGATCAAACTTGATAATTTCCTATCATACCTGGGACTATAGGAGAGAAAATAACAACTTTCCCACAGGTTGCCCTTTTTAAAATGGTGCATGGGTGTAGACCTGAAGAAAAATGAACAGCAAACAGCAAGTGCTGGTAATGTCCTTGATAGCGCTGATTTAAAAGAAGCAAACTTGCTAGAGTGAGGCAATTCTACCTAATAATTCAGAGACTTGTTATCAAAGGATCAAAATGTAGGCAGGCTTAACAGTTAAAATCACTTGCCCTGATCATCAGATAGCATGATTCATGCTTACAAGCAGTGGATACAAAGGGAAAAACGGTACCTGCATTCCACCCTCCTATTGTGTGTGTTTGTGTTAGGGAGTATGACTATAGTTTGATCTGCCTCTTCTAAAATTCAGTTTCTAAAGAATCCTATCAAAACTCTAAACTGAAATAGGTTACATACTAGTAGTGTGTGCATTTTTGGGATGATGAGGCTCTGGCATGGAATTTAGGTGCTTCATGTTCATTTTTTTGCTATAAAATTGGCTTACTGGTGACCTTGAACAAGTTACTACCTGAATTTCTAGATACAAAAAGGAATAATAAAATCCTTTGTAAAAAGCTTTATTAACTTCTAACATTATAAGTGTTAGATACAATGCTTTGTACTTCGTTGATGTGGCTGCATTCATGGTAAGGAATCCACTTTGTTAGCTGTTTTAAATATACATTCCTCATTTCCTTGATCTCTTACCTTTATTGTCCTGTGGAGACTTCTGATGCCAAAATAAACTTGCCTGTCTAGATATCAAGGCATACTTCTGTTTTCATAATATGCTATATCAAGATCAAGGCGCTTGCTTTGGTTCTCTTTATCCAGGTTTTTGAATAAATCTGTATTTAATTTGTTCTTGAAGTTTAAATAGCCAAGATATTTTAAAGCATGACTTAAAATAGCCACATATGTAAATGGAGAACAGCATGTTTCTTTGCACTCTGTTGAGATGTGTTTAATTATAAATATGCAGAAGGCTTATAACCATCTGGTTACCTGCCAGACTTAAAAGTATACATGTCCTGAGGCCTCTGCTCCACTTTCAGGGCCACCAAGACCTGAGCCTGAATAGCAACCGTGTACCAAGAGGAACTCTCTTTTCCATCTGTCCTGTCCAATTAGTTTACTTTAACGAGGGAAGTTGTTTTCCTGTTGCCTTCCCCCTTCAGTTCAAGTTTTAGTTAAAATACTTAGACAATAATCAGTCCCAGTGGGTCTGACAGAGCTTATGAAACTAGCTGTTTCCAGGGATCACTGGACTCAAAGATATACCTGGGGTGCCATACACCCAAGCATACATGTATGACCTTCAAAAATTTTTATTTATATGTATATAAAATCTCAGGATAAAATATTACTTATCTTCAATTAGAGAAAATTGGAGAAATATTGGAGTTTAAAATAGAACTTACTATGCACTTTCCTAAAATGCAGAAGTGAAAGTGGTTGTATGTTGCTGTTGCTGCTGTATACAAGGAAGACTTGGTTTTGTTGGTTTAGTTTGCCCTGTTGTGTTCAAATGCCATTTCTGATATGCAGAGTGTAACAAACCAGGTCCTTTTTTCCAGCTGCAGAGATCTTCAAGTGTTTTAGTGGCATAAAGAAGATAAAGTGAGGGCTGCCCAAGGGAAAAGATAGGACCAGCTCTGTAGGATTTGTTCTCACCCAAAATATTCTGCTAGTCACTTTGGACAGTAATAGGAAAAGGTGCACTTATGTAGTAGAGAGGTATTTCTGAGTATTAGATTCCGTACTCTAAAAACTTCTCAGTCAACAGGTGATTTGATCAGAGATCTCTGACGTCTGTTTTGCTTTGTAATGATGTTTTAGAAGTACAGTTCAGTCCATGACCCCTTGAACAGGCAAATTGGTGCGTCTCAGAGGACAGTGGGTTATAGCATGAGGCAGGAAGGAAAAGCTGTCAGGGATGGAGGGGACAGGCTCTTCCTGAGCCAGCTTCACTGCTGAAGGCAACATGGCACTGTAGTCATACTGCTGTGGGCTAGGATCAAGTGTCCTCTGCTGGATCAAGTCTCCTCCACTGTCCTCCAGAAGTAATTCCACTTGTTACACTTGGGATTGTCATTATCAAGGATGAAATTCGTTTTCTGGATGCAAGCTTCATACCTTAGATATTACACTATTTACAAGACTGAACATGCTCAAACTCAGCCCCTTTAAACTGTTTTAAATTACTCAGAATTGTCTGAGTCTCCAATTTTCAGCTAGATTCAGGAAATCGGGTTTAAATTTGAGAAGTTTATTCACTAAGCATGTTGTAGAAGACAAAAGATTCTGCAAATCTTTTCAACAAATACAAAGATTTCTTAAGTGGCTGTTACGAGAGAGTTGGTTCAGTTTAATAAAGAAACACAAAAGCTGATTTAACTAAGCAGGAGTCAATCTCTCCTACATGCCTTAACATTTTAATAGGCTGAGTTTATTGATAGAATATTGTGGGTCAGAAAGGACCTTTAGTCCAACTCCCCTGCCATTGGCAGGGACATCTTTCACTAGACCGGATTACTCAAACCCCGTCCTACCCTAACCCTTGGATGCTTCCATATTGAGATGTCTTGATTTATTTATTAAGTCCATAGATGTTTGTTGTGTCCCTATTACATGTCTGTTTCAACTTTTCATTGGCAAATTCATCATTAACTTTACCTATTTTTTTGTGTAGAAGATCTTCCAATTTTGTCTGTTTTTGAAGAGGAGTGGAACTGCTGTTCCCTGTCTCTGAAGGATGTCTAAATTCAAAAAAACATTAATATAATGTTAGGAAATCGAAGACTTACTTTCTCCTTATATTTTTTTGTCTCCCTGAACTGCAAAAGGTTGTACTCTACTATTTTACGAGACCTATGGAAGAAACTCAATGGAGCAGAGCAGTTTGCCTCGATATGCTCTGTTTGCAGAAGACAGTATAGTTCAATCTGTTCCAGAACATCCCAAGAAAGAAAATGTGTTCTGTCTCAGCAATTCTTTTGGAGATGTCTACCTATTTCAGGTAACAGGATGCATGCATAACTTTGTGGTTGTTTCCATTTTAGGATGTGTTTGTGACTCAACACCTCTATGTATATGATTGTATACACACACACACATCATATTTGTGCCTTTAAAAACAGCACAACTGCACTGTTGCATTACACTTTTATAATGTCAAATGTATGAATGACTTCAGGTATTACACCAATTGGCTCAGTCAGTTATGGTTCAGAAACAAAAAGAACAAGGATCACAAATCTTCAAGAAACTCTGGGTGCCTGGTTGATCACAAGCTTCTAAAAAATCAACTTTATTATCAATTTTTTTCACGTCTATTAGCATTCCACCCTTACAGAATGGTGTGCTCAACCCTGAATCTGCTGGCCACAGAGAGTTTATTTGAGCAAGATACTCAAGAAAGAGAGCTAAAAATAATCAAAATACCTTGGCTGCTCAAGTGCACCACTGGAAATGTTAAGAACACTATTATGTGGAACTGCCTGCATAGAAACATGTTGATTCATAGGCACACTTGTACGTGTCTCCAGAGACACTCTGTGCAGATTGCATTCCCTGTACCTCAATATTGCCTCCACTAACTTGGCACTTTTTAAGTAAGTGAATACCTCTCTTCAGAATCTCATGTATAAAATCTTCTCTGCTGTCGTAGCAGTGAAGGTTTGTCTTTGATATCTGGTAGGGTTTACTTTAATTATCTGGAGAGATGAAAGATGCAAGTCACATCTTTCCCACAGCTTCTGTGGCTCTTGTGCTCCTGGGGCTTTCAGATGTCGCAGGTCTAAGAAGCAGAAGCTGAAGGTTGGAGACAAGTCATGATGGGAGTGCAGGAAAATCTCACACTTCTTTTATTTACACAGTCCTAAAGAAAACTTTATTTCACTTGGTTGAGATAAAGTGCCTAAGATGACAGTGAACCCATCAAGCACTTCATGTCCTAGAGCTGTGGATGTTATTTTTTTTCCTCTTATCTGCTCATAATGTTGCACCATTAATTGGTTTCACAGGCGACGAGCCAGACGGATCTGGAAAACTGGGTTACCGCCATACATTCAGCCTGTGCTTCCCTCTTTGCGAAGAAACTTGGGAAAGAGGACACTGTCAGGCTGCTGAAAAATCAAACCAAGAGTCTCTTCCAGAAGATTGACATGGATGGCAAAATGAAAAAGATGGCAGAGTTGCAGCTCTCAATTGTTAGTGATCCAAAAAACAGAAAGGCCATAGAAAATCAGGTACTGGAAACAATTTTTTTATGAGAGCATATTTATCATTACTTCTTGCTTTGGTCTCTACTTGTGCTTCCTAGGCCTGAGACTAATTGTCTTGGGCATAGCTGGCACAGTGGTTGTAATTATTGCCAGGTTCCTACAGCAATCCAGAGCAGTGCAGAACGTAGGCTCCTCAAAGCTGAGCATCGGACTGGTCTGTTTCATGAGCACAAAGCTATTTCTTTTCTCTTCTGTGAAAATGGAATTTATTTTCACTGTCTTATGTTAATAATATCTAGCTGTTACATTGCATACCACAGAATATACAGTATGTTCTGTGAATAATTTATTATTATATTGCAGAAGAGATTGAAGAGTAGGTACTTGGCAATATTGTTCTGCACGTTAAGACAGGACATGAAGAATACTTAGTCCTTCCTCCAACCTTATTTGCATAGTGGCAGACAAAACCATGTGCTTCCAGTTGAAATTCAGTTGTGACTAATGATCACCTGATTGTCTGTGTGGTGGTGAACAAACATGAAGCCTTACTCTGCTCTCACTTCTAGTAAGTGAACCAGGAATCACTCCAGGGATACCTTATGGAAGCACATTTCGGAGTGCTGATGTCTTGCCCATACCCCCAGTTTTGCAGGTAGTAACTGGCAAAAGATGCTTTAATTATTTAGACATGCTTAGTGTTCAGGCAAAGATCTAACTCCCCATGGCCTTGAGTGCACTAAACTTGTCTAGTAGTTTAGCCTAAATAAGTCTGTGGACTGAGGTTGCTGTAATTCTATTAGGCCATTTACAGAACACTTCTGATAATTTGAACTGATTGACTGGTCTTAGAGAGCCCATCCCTACCTGCCTTTCCAGGCAGAGTAACTAATCTTCTGTCAGTACTTCATGCTGCATATTGTGGCCCCTTGAGTAGCAAATGAAGTTTATTTCCTTTGAACCAATACGGCATAATTATTTTTCTTTGGTCAGTGAAACACTTGTAGTTTCAGGGATTTGATGCTTATAATATTTAATATTCTTACTGTACTGGCTTAGGCTTGATGAATAGCAGACTGACTGGTACTGACTTCGCTGCCAAGCTCTTGTGGCACACTTGAGTCTGAAACTGTATGAGCAGAGTTCAAATAACATGCAGGTTTGTGTAGGGATTTGTGGTGCAGATGTTCATAAGCCCTTTGAGTGCTCAGATGTTCGTAAATTATTTCCAGGTCACTTTATTTCATGGTCCAGAGCTGAGTGAGGTGAATGGAGGAGGAAAAATGTTAAGCATCCTTTTATTGCAGTAGGCTTTGAGACCTAAAGAATATACAGATTTCTATAGATGTCTAGTGCTTGTAACATGATGCACTGAGGAAAAATCCTGATGTATATTAACTTAATTTAGCCCTCCCTCATCAGATATTCCTGTTAGTAGTTCATTTACAGTCAGCTGAAGAGTATAAATTATCTATCTTAATATCTGCTAATTAGATGTTCTGTCCTTGAAGAACCATCATTATTTTCCAGCTCTGGAAGAAGTTGTCTTCATTCTGTAGAACTGAAATCCATCTCTAGGGCTGCAGAGGATTTATTCCTGTTAATCTTCTGTCTGTGTGTGTCTCAGAACATTGAATGGGGGCAGACCACTGACACAAAGAATGAAATGGATCATTGCAAACATCCACTAATTAGCAAAAAATAAATTTATAGCAAGAATTTTCTCCATTCTTGATCCCTTTGATCTCTTTAAAATCTCTCCTTACAATTGCCTAAGGTTTGCTGGCAAAGTCACTTCAGAGAAAAGTCAATAGATAACCGGATTGCCTAATCATCTAATTTGTTGTCTGATTGGCTTTTGCAAAGAAAAAAGAAAATCTTGATGTAATTAGTAACCGAGAATTCTTAGTACATTTAGTAAGTTGATGATGTTGAGGAAATGTTATTCCTGAGGGAATAGTTTGCATATATGTAGCTGTGGTTGTTTAGTAACTGTGGTTGTTTGATTGTCTTTTGCCTATTTTGAGCAAAAAGAGAATATAAATTCTGGTTTTGGTTTTGTGTAAATTTGATGGCGTTTCAGTCATGTGGCAGATATTATTCCTTCATGCTGAAGTACATAGTATTGCCAATACTGCATTTCATAAGCATGCCATGCATCCGGCGCTGGAAATTTTCACTGGTGATTTATTTTGGGAAGCCAGCGCAAATAGCGTGATTGACTTCAGAAAGACTGTGATGTTTTTTTATGTAGAAAGACTTATTTTCACTGGCATATTATCTTGGAAGCTCTGATTTCTGTAGCCCTTCTCCTTTTCCTTCCTCTTCCTCAGAAAAGCAGCCACTAAACGTCAACTTGCTCTTTTCTTTCACTTCTGTATTGACTTAAAACCCATACTTCTCTGCTGAAGGCTTAATAATTCTCAGGGCTTTACAAGCAAGCAAAACCTTTTCTTGTTCCACAGTTACCACCACCTGAAAGGCAGTTGTACTAAGGAAACCTGCACTTCTAAAGTTGCTATAGTTATTTTGATATACTTACATGCTTCTTTTTGGTGTCCAGCAAATGGACTGGAGAAACTCATCTGATGCTATCTGGTAAATTTTGTAAATTTGAAGGCAATCAGTTGATAAAACAGTGCTAAACAGAAGTACAAACAAACAAAAAGACAAAGAAAACATGATTTTTCTAGAGAAATTGTTGTTTTATAGACGTGATGCTATCAGACTGGTTGGGAAATGTTTTCAGTCTTTTGGCTTACATGAGGGATTCTCTCTGTCTGGGTTTACTGGCCCACTAACAGTAATAATAATAACAGACTTTGTAAGTGTTTAAGAGAAAATGCCCTTCACATGGCTATGGGTAATGCTGGTCAGTTTAGAAGAGACCAATGAACCATCTGCAAGAGCAGTGTACGTACAGCAGCCACTGGCAGTGTGGCCAGAAATCTCAAGTCTGCACATGCTACCTACAGCCACGTATGTTTTTATAACTACGTGAAATAAATACGTTGTGTGTGATGGTATTCTCCCAACATGTAACTTCCCCCCTAAAGTGAAGAGAATTAGGACAAAAGGTAGCAAGTTTGAAAATCTCTTGGTGCTGAGATGAATTTCAAAGCCTTTCTTTAAAAAATTTTCAGTTTTCCTAGATGTTTAACCTGCTAGAGAAACCACAGTGTTTGCTGTGAATATGGAGACCTGTCAGACTGTTAGTGAAAGGGTTTATTAGCATTTATTCAGAGCTCTTCTAACAAAATATTGCACGTTAAGTCAGAAGTCAGCTGCCTCTGCCTGCAGAACTGGTTTTAATGGGGTGGAAAATCTATCTCTCAAGAGAGGGCACTGCAGCCCTGGGTGTAATTGGTTATGTACATATGGTACATAAGTCTATCCTGATGTCTCACTCTAGAACAATAGTATGATTAATAGTTGCTTGAAAGCATTACGGAGTTTTGTCTTCAAATTTTAATATGTTGGTATAATCATGTTTTCCAAGCTATTCAGAGGTTTCTGATGTGATTCATATTTTCTCTGCATATGATTCTTAACTTCTCAGAGGGTTAGGAACATGTGTATTTACTTTTAGGCACTGAAATGGTGAAGCATTAATGAGAAGAACAGGCACATGCTTGGAGATACTTTCTTTGTAAGTTTTCGTATGTGTCCTCCATCTAAAAGTAGTTTGTTGCCGTAAAAAAACTCCAAAGAGATCAGTAAGATGGTGGTCTGTTTATTCAGGGTAGTCATTAAATCCATTAGTACCTTTCTTCTTTCTTCCCTTCCCTGTAGGGGTCTTCAGCTTTTTACAAAGAGAATGACTTCATTTCTTTGTTTTTAAAATTTACTTGACTCTTTCTCTTTTCACTCACATTTGAAGGAAGATGATTGGAATAGGTCTGGGAATTTATTCTTCAGGCTCCACAAAGCCCACATTTCATGTCTTAACTTCCTATAAAGCATCTGATGAAATATTTTCTGCCATTGAGATCCAAATTCTCAACAACACTCAAAGAGAGTTCTTTTTGGGGAACTTTGCTAGCACGTCATCATTGCTGCAAAAAAATTCAACTGGAATCTCAATACATAGTAAATTCTCATTCTTCCATATCCTCTTAAATGAAAAAAAAAAAAACCATTGTCCAAGCTTGATAGAACAGATCTTCAGTTTGTGTGGTCTTTGAACTGGCTAAAGCAGAGCTCTGCTTTCTGAGAGGTCGGTTCAAGTTCTTTCCAGGTGTTACTCTTCTGCTGGTGATTGAAACACGGACCCAGCCCGGCGGGGAGACTGAATAGCTTTATTCATAGAAACAAGCTGGTTTTATACACTGACATGACCTATCACACACTGCCATGTCAGCAGCACACCCTTTGAGTGTCTCTGTATTGAGTGACCCGCCTGTCAGCTTCTGGCAGGCTCCTCCTCCCAGGGTCTGTGGAGACAAGTTTCTCTGTGCCGCCATGTGCTCCTTTGTGCTGCAGTGTGCTTCTGCAGGCACATCCCACAGCCTGCAGCCCAACTCCATCCCATCTCTTCAATACTCTTCTGTCAGCATGGTCCTTCCCTACATCATTAGCAAAATACTTCTCTTTAGCAGCAGTAGACTGGGAGTGAAGTGAGTAGGCAGACAGAAAGGGAATTTCATCTCCATTCTCTCGGCACTGTTGTTACTGTTTTACAGATGGATGAATTTTCCTCTTTGTTTTGCAAAGATTTTGCATAAAATAATGAAAAATCAGTGTAGAGTTGCATAGCGTTGTCTAATACAATGGAGCTGGTGGGGGAATGTGTGCAGAAAGGGCTGGTGGTCTGGGTTTTGGGGAGGGGAAGCTGGGTAATAAAATTCAGTGGCTTCCTTACTTACATCCCTAACTATAGACATACATGTGGTACCACCAATTTCAGTCGGATTATCAACAAGATGTAAATTGGGTACATGTGTTTGCACTTTTGTGCTATCAGTGGTACTGGGAATAAGATTTCCTCTGTCTATTTTGGTTAAAAATTATGAAAATTCTGTTCTTCCAATGCAACCAAAAAGATGACATTTATTGTAAAAAAACCCTGTTGTCTTGTTATTTCAGTAAGATTTCTTAACCTTTTTTAAGTCACCATGCAGAATGAAGAATAAAGTGTTGCTAATTGCACTTGAGTGTTGTTGTACTCTATTACAATGCTTTTTTTATTTCTTTAAACTAAAAGTTATCATAGCATCTCAGTAGTGTTTTTTAAAGTAATGGATTTTCTGGAAGAGTGATGTTTTTGCTTCTTTGAGTTCTCCTTAGGAAGTAATGACAAAAAAAATCTGTTCCTTGTCCCCAGAAACCAAGTGACTCATTTTTCCAGATGGATACAATATGAATTGTGTCTGAGAACCAGGGACTGGAATGCAAAGAGTTTGGTGTTGTTTGTAATGTGGTTGAAAAGCTGTACATATAAAACAGCAGCAGAAGTTTCTTCTCAATCCACAGAGTTCCCTACATCAGCTTCCAGAGACAGTTTCCATCTGGAAATAAGATATTGTGTAGGGAAAAATTGAGAATTTTTATTGCTATAGATAGTGAATTGTGTCAGCAAGGCCCTTGTGCTTCTGCGTGGTATAAGAACTGCTACTAAATAAAATCAATTTTGAAGGCTTAAGCATTGAGAGAAGGTCCTCCTTCCTGTGCATCTTTTCTTCTGTACTGCCTTGAATAGGTGCCAAGTGAAAAGCTGGTGTTTTGTTATCAGGCGAGCTGTCCAGGAAGTTTTTTCCATCCTTCTTTTAGGTCCTTGAAGCATTGTTACACTGAGTTGATATGGTGTCATTTCTGGCCCAGATTTACACCATTCACACACTGGTTTGGGTTTTATTATACTGAGCTCTTTTTACTTTGTACAGAACACGTGTTTGCAAATGAGACAGCTCTTCCTCAGCCTCCCAAAGATACTGTTTGCACTGTAGTGTATGAAGGACGAGGAACCAGGGGCCATCCCTGAGCCACATTGCCTTTACTGGGACTGTTGATGCCCTCCCTTTCACAGTCTGCAAACCCTAAACCTGTTCCAGCTGAAGTGCTGGTGCCACTGTAAACGTTACCTGCAGACAGAACCGTAGAGCCTGTAGGAACTATCCCAAATCACCTACTGGAAACCATTGGTCTGTCTATATTTACCCCTTGCTTTTGTCAAGCTCTCACTTTAAAGTTGAGCTGTAGAAAAGCTAGCAGGTTTATTGACCTGAGAGAGACCTGCTTTCAAACAACTTCCTTTAGCTCCTCTGTGTGTGTGACTTAAAGTGTAATTAATTTGCAATTGTTTCTTAGTGTCTGAGCAGATTTTTCACTAACCTGGAGAAGAATTGACTATTTATGTTCTGAAAATGATCATTACTGCAAGTATTGGCAGTACCATGCTGATGTTCCTTTGTGTGTGAACTCTTAACTCATTCCTGCACTAAGTCTTTGATGCAAAATCTTATTCCCTCACATAATTACTGCCTTGTCCTTGCACCAGGCTTCCTTGCATGAATTCTGCTTGTGGCCCAGGCTAATTAATTCTCAAGGCTTCCCACATTTTATTCCTTTTTATCTCTCTACCACAGCTTCCTTTTCCACTCTACCTTAGAAGATCCTACTAGGTTCAATACATTTATTTGAGTGGCGCCTCCCTTGCCTTTCTCCCAAGCTCTTTCATGCTGCCACTAAACCAAGAAATCCTTGCTTAACATTTGCCTAGACTGACAATGACATCCTCCGTTTCCTCTGGAAAACCCCTTTAATGCTTTCACATTTCACGTGTGCTCACTTGTCATTGGTATGCCTCACTTCAAGCCATATCTCCTGTCTCTTTTCGGACTCACTTCATGCTGCTGTTAGCCTTTGTCACCCGTTCCTGCTCCCACAGCTGTCTGCTGCATCCACTTTTTCCTGTTTGCTTTCGAGCAGATTTCAAAAGGGCCGTTTTGTCTGTGCATGATGAAGTTAAGTCCTTGAGCCTTCTTTCGGGTAGTCCTCCCACGTGGGGTGGAGATTTGCCTCACACAATAGCAGAATAGGGATTGCAGCAGCGAGTCTGTAGGCTGTAAATTAACTTCATAGACCAGGTCATACTGTGCTTTGAAGTTGTTGCTTTTTTATTTGTGTGCTTCTCCCGTTTAGTCAAGAATATAAATCTCTAGGAAGAATTATCATAGTTTAAAAGGCTTAGACAAATAGCAGCTGGTATTGGTTCATGGTCTCCAATTGGTTCCAGACATCCCTGGTTTTGATAAGACTACAAGACAATCCCAGAAATTCCTTGCCTACAGCTTTTGCTAATGCCATTAAATGTAACATTGTGATTACTGATGCTTTTGGAGCTGATTAGCTAGTATCCTGTGTGACTGATAAACACTGTAATTTAATTATTTCTTCAGAATGCCCGCATGTTGTACCCCACTCCCCCTTCTTAGATTATCTTTATTTTAAAATATAGCTTCATGCAAATATTTAATGGGGATTTTGAAGAAGGCCTAAGATACACAAGGATGTCTGTGCTCAGCCTGTGTTCAGTGAGGACAGGATGCTACTCCAGCAGTGCCCAGAACAAGACTTGCTCTGTTCCTGAGCTATTAAAAGTTGGCTTGGCTCTGTACCCACAGAGGTGTCATCTTGAAGGGAAAGACATTACCTGAGCTTGTAGCTTTTGGCTTTGTGAAAAGCTGACAGCCATGTTTTCATTCTAGCTTGATGTTGACACAGAGAAAGAGCTCATCTCTCAATCTCCTATTGGGTTTGTCCCATGCGTAAAGTACTGGCAAGCAGAAAAATGCTCTGTTAGAAGTGTCTGAGAGCACAAAGAAAGCGGAAAAAAAAAAAGGGGAAATGGTCAAATAAACCCAAGAAAAAAAAAGATTATTCTTTCTGGAGAGCAGAGGATGCATGTTTTAAATGTCTGTGATGAAAGATTAGACAAGGCATCTTTGTTATGTGTATGTCTCTGTCCATTTTCACTAGACTTCTGAGAATTGATCTCATGATAAGCTTTTGTAAATTCTCTCTTTTGCTTTTAATAGTCACTCTTCGAAAGATTTTTTTAAGTGTACTGTAAATTACATTCATACCTGTACAAAAATTTGCATTCATGCCTGTACAGAAAGGTATATTGTCTTCCGTTTCTTCACCCTACTCACCAACTAAGATTTACCTCTTACTTCCAAAAGTAACTGATGCCACAATTTGTGAGCACATGTGTAAGGAAGCTGGACTGGGTAAGGTCTCTATCAGTTGTAGCACAAAACAAAACAAAACCTTAGCACCGTTTTGTTACCAGGGCCTATTTCTCCCTTTCATTGCTTGCTTCTTCATTCTTGAAAGTAAAGTGGCAAAATACTTGTTTAATTCTTGAAATATTTGGCAGCATTATAAGGAAACTGAACTGATTTTACTTTTAAATGAGCCTAAAGGGCATAGTCCACTGGAGGTTTTTATATTTGTCAGCTTGTTTCCCGAGTTAGTAAGGTGCTTGTCCCAGCCTTGGCTAATCTCAGTGTGAGGTGGTAACGTCCTGTGCACGTGGGGACAGGCAGGTGCGCCTGCAAAAGGTATGAAGTCAACGCTCATTAGAGAAAATGTGATGAACTTTCTCCACAGCCCTAAACCGCCTGTTGAACAGGCAACGTGCAGTGGTTGGAGCTGACATTGGAAGATCAGTATTGTCAGGGGATTTCAACAGTCTTCAGCGCACAATCTTGGTGTACCTTGCCCTAATGGACATGCCTTTTCTGCCTTCTCATGTATCGATGTGCTTGCTGCCTTTTTTATTTGTGCTACATATTGGTGTTAATGTACGTTGTACGTTAACTGTACAACCTGCAGGGCAGATTTTTGCCGCAACTACCAGTATGTAAGTTGGGGAAATGAAGAGCAAAATTTGATTTTGGTGCAGAGCGTAAGAATATGTGTTTTCATAAGTGTGTATGTTTTAAAGGAGTGTGAATATGTTTGTTTAAATGAGTGTGTATCTACACAAATACTTAAAATCTGTCATCTAAACCTTGATTCGGAGCTTTGTCTAGTAAATATTTGAGTCTTCACTTTCCCAATTTTACATTGAAACTGGGTTAAGTTGTTACATCTTCATGTACCTGTGCTAGATATATTTTAAGAATTGCATGTTTACGTTCCTACTTTTGGTCCAGTGGTCTGTACTGAGTCTATGTAGCTGTTTTTTGCAGTTTGCCTGAGTGTAATTGTGCCTTACCCTATTGGAGCAAGAACCATGAGTATTGTCCCCTGTTTACAGTTAGAGGAGCCAGAGAATGGTAGTAAAGAATGAACAGAACCTACCACTGGGGCTACTTTGCTTTGCACAGTTTGTTAGAGTAGCTGTGCTACTTTGCTTTCAGCCAGCCAGCCACACAATCTAAGCTAAAAAATCCAAGACCAATTTTCAGAAAGGAGGGGGTGATGGGAGGGAAGAAAGGGAAGAAAAAGAAAAGGCCTTTGTGAACCACAGGGTTGTGTTTTTATGTAACTGTTTTTGTGGCTATCAAACTACCCAAAGTTCATGGTGTGTTCATCTTGTCAGTATGTTTAAGACCACCAGCTTTGTTTTATTTCAAGTCATCTTTTGGGTTGATGTAACACAATATGACTGAATGTGTTTTGGCAGGGAATAACTAATCTAATCCATATACTACCAGATGAAAGCAATTTACTATGGGTTTGGGGAAGAGCTCGAATTTTCAGTGCAGCCCACAAAGATATTTTTCCCCCATTTAATTGTCCCTTTTTATATCTAAACAGATCCAGCAATGGGAACAAAACCTGGAAAAATTTAACATGGACCTTTTCCGAATGCGATGTTACCTGTCCAGTTTGCAAGGCGGGGAGCTCCCAAACCCAAAGAGCCTTTTGGCTGCTGCCAGTCGTCCTTCAAAACTGACACTGGGGAGGCTCGGCATTTTCTCTGTCTCATCCTTCCATGCACTGGTAAGTCCAAATGCAGTTTCATGGGTGTGTTACACAAAACCACCATGTGCTTAGATGTGGAATTGTGCTGGGATGATACATGGCTGCACCCAGATGCATTAGCTCAGACAGCCCTGTTCCCTTCTTACCCTTTCTGCCTGTTCCTTGACTGCAAATAAATTTTCTTCTACAGGATATGGCCATGACTGTTTTTTTGGCCCCAAAGGACTCCAGACTTGGAGTCCCTCCTAAAAAGGAAGTATTCTTAGAATAGGCTAAAACTAGAGACAATTCAAAATTATATGTCACTTTTTTAAGAGCTGTGGGCTGTGTTTCTAAAGGAGAATGAGTGAGATCCTCAGCTGCTGTAACCTGTTGTCACCCCATCGGCTTCAAGGGAAGTACAGCAGTAACA
This sequence comes from Oriolus oriolus, assembly GCA_013400235.1. Classification (NCBI taxonomy): domain Eukaryota; kingdom Metazoa; phylum Chordata; class Aves; order Passeriformes; family Corvidae; genus Oriolus; species Oriolus oriolus. The sequence goes on from VXBT01004763.1 coordinate 582,284, forward strand.
GTAGCAGGTTTGCCTCTGCTCTTTAACCTTGGCAGGGCTGCAAGGCTGATCTTGGCAGAGAGGCCTGGACCACATTTGCTGCATATGAAGGCTGAGTAGTAGTACTGAAAGTCCCATCAGGGAATGTGTTCTTCTCTGCCACTGTTTTTATCTGTGTGGTTTGTGCCATTCCTTGTTAATAACTCAATGCTCCAGCACATTTATCAAATTGTTTGGCAATTTTGAATCTGTCTTCCTCTAGCAATTTTGTATCTGAATGATAGGTTGTCATTCTTCTTCAGAGCCTTTTCATTAGCTTCTTTTGTTTTACAGAGCAGTATTTTCTCAGATTCTTCCTTCCCATGACTTCTAATTTTGCCCCATGACAAAGGAATTATTCTGCCACGCCACTGAAATACTGAAATAAGCATCACTGCTGAAAACTTAAAACACTGTCCTTGCACTTTGACATGTTACATTGAGATGAACCGAAGTAACCCTCATTTGATGCCGCAGGTTGAAATAACTGTCAATATTTTGCTGTTATGAAAGTGATACAGGAAGGTCTGTCTCTGTGTTTAAATAGATCTGCTCCAGGGATGAAGCTGCTCTCAGGAAACGTACTCTGTCTCTGTCGCAAAGGGTTCGAAATAAGAAGGGTTTATTTTCTTCTCTAAAAGGACTGGACACATTGGCAAGAAAAGGAAAAGAAAAGCGACCTTCCATAACTCAGGTAGATCTTATTTGCTGGGGATAGCACAGAATGGCTTGTCTCTCCTGGGGTTCATCCTGCAAGGTGTTGTTGGTACACAGGGTAGAAGACTTCTGTCCATCAAACCAGCATCCAAGGTTTCAGTAGGTGTGGCAAACCTGCAAGGGAATCATCACTTGTGAAGAGTGTATATCTAATTTGGGGTTTTTTTTGTGATAAGTAAAATTGATAGATGACGGGTTTTGACCCAGTAATTTAATTATCGTCAGCATTAAGACCGTCAGGTTGGAATTTATAACGAAACGTCTCTTCTGGCATGTTGCAAACTGTTTGGAAGTAGGATTTCTTTCAAGATAGTCTCTATGCACAGTCCTTAACACAATGTGTGCTTGTTTGTGACTGGGGCTCCGAAGCACTGTTGCAAATCAGTATAGAGTGACATAGCTGGGCCTTCAAGGAAAAAAGACTGCTGCAAAGACAGCTGTCTTTAGCATGGCCTCTTAAAACAACACACACTGCCTGAAAGTACATGTTAGCACCAGGAGAAGGCTGCTGTCATGCTGGGGTCAGCTCTTGGTATGGACAGCTGACAAATAACGCCAGACTAGTTTACTGAAGGCTTGGCTCAGGTTTGGTGTGCAGGGCTGGGCTGGCTCTTGGGAGAGGGGCTGTGCTGATGTGTGCCCCCACTGAATTGCGGGTTAAACCACAGCAACTTCTTCTCTTTCTGGAACCAATGGCTTGTGCTCACATTTAATGCAAGCTCCGCACTTCAGGAGTCTGTGTTTTCTCAATAAAAGCTCGGTTATATGTGAAACAAAAGTTTGCTGCCTTTTCCCTGGAAAAAAGTAAATAATAGCAGAGACACTTCTTGATCGTGAGGCAGAAGTTACAGAGATGCATTCTCACTCACAACACTCCTGTTTTCACTAGCCTCTGCCATGTCTGCTGTTACTTCTGCAAAGCAGCATTTTGTGCATTGTTCATTAGGTAACTTTGTTCCTGTTGTTCCCTGGCCCTTGATTTTATTAGTCAAAAAAATCTATGATCAGCACTTGAAAATTGGCTGTTCTTGCATGCCTGGTAGTCTGTTGTGGAATATTTAAACAAGCCTATCTGTACACATCCTGCAATAGATACAGAGCTGGTGCAACAGATTCAATGTTGCAAAATAACATATCAGGGTTTTCTGGTCTAGTGGTTTGTATTTTTAATACATAAATATCTATGTATTACACTGGCATTAAACTGCTGCCTGTTAAACATTTTAGCATATTGATTGAGATGTGTTAACATGGTGAAATTGATTAATAAAACTCAAGTCTCTCTTACAAAAGAAGGAGCTAAAGGAGAAATTTTCCCTCGGTCATCCTTTTCACGTAATTTCCCCTGTGTTCCCCAGCAGCTGAGTCTGGTCTGCGAGTCCTGAACCTCTGTTTCTTTATTAATATGTGCCCTGAGGGAAGGAATGTTATGCCCTTTAGCTCTGTTCCCAGCAGAGCTGATACCTTGCACTGTTTTTAACTGGGTAATACATCTTCTCATATGCTTTATAGCCCGTGAAGGGGATTCTGTGCACCTCAGGGACAGGGAATCTTATATCTGTGGCAAGGAGAGGAGGCTCCTGCTGCCCTCCCAGTGCTTTTCTGAGCAAAGAGAAGGAAGCCCTATCGCAGGCATCTTCACCCTTCTTATTCAAAACCTTGCAACCAGCTGGCCCAAAAATGTTTTCATTTTCATAGATGAGCTAGAGTTCTTGATTTCTTTTTTTTTTTGTAATTAAATGCCCTACAATACAATTAAGGAAATGTAAATGCTGAGTGTTGCCCATAAAAGTGAGGAATTTTTATGGGCATGGCTTGAAAACTGACCCATGAACCCAGAAGATGGCTGAAATGAGAGCCACATCCTTGTTCAGGCTTGTGTATATGCTCATAATGCTATATCAAAATCAGAATAGGCCTGAGGATGACTTTCTTGTCTCTTTCAGCCGACTGGGTTAAGCAGAGAAGTGGAGGTTGCTTCTCTGCTCATTGTGTTGAGATGTTTCTGTCAAACAATAGATTTTAAAAAGTCTGCTTTCTTGGATTTAAGTTAATTTGACTGTAGCTGATATGTTTTAATTTACAGTACCCTAGCTTCAAAATCAGATGGTATATTCTTGAACATTATTCTGTCAGAGAAGTTTTTAGTTTTATCTTGTTTATTTTTATGGCATTAATAAAAAATGTTCAGAGTTTCTGTGCTGGGAAGCTTGCGTAAACATTAATGAAGTGGCTCAGTCTTCTACAAATCAGTTAATAAAACTGCACTGCAGCAGATGGGGGATGTCTGGGCTCACATTATCCTCAGTTTCTTAAATGCTTATCTGCTTTCTTATGTCTAAATAGTGAACTGTTTTGAGAAATCATAAGCAATGAAATACTTTGATTACATCTCTGGGTGAGACAAGGAAGTTCAGAAGTGGTGCCCTTTATTTGCATTGGCAGAACCTGGATTTTGTGTGAAATCTAGAGAGAGTTTGTTGTTGTCTTGGATTATCTGAAAGGCTTTTGCTAATATCAAACCCTTCCGGAAGCTCTGATATAAGTCTGATATTGTCCTGATTTGTTGACTGCAGAAGGAGTTAAAAAAATGCTATTTAAATTTGCAGTTTAGGAGGGTAATGTTATTACTTGCAAATCTCAGTGTCATGTATAAAGTGTATAGTTCTATCCATGTGTTTACACCAGCCTTATCACCGAAATATCCATAGCCATTTATTGGATTTAAAAAACTTTAATTATTAAGCCTAACACCTTTGTGATATACCAGTAGTTAAATTTCCAAAGCATGTGGGCAATGTACATCTTGGGTCCTGCTTTCATCACTTCCAAAGCCGACACAGGAGTCGGCTACTTTCATTACTTAATAGTGTGGGGTTTGGGTCACGTATGCCTTTAAAGCTAAGCTAAAAGTTTCAATTGATAGTGCCAAAAAAAACAGTTAGAAGAGATGAAAAACTGTAGGGTAGGAGGTTTTGGAAACCAGCAACAATGATTTGAAATAATGCCTTGAAGTCATGATAAGATTTGTAGCTCTTCCTAACAGTATCCCGAAGGGTGAAATTTATAATTCTAGTGTAGTGCATGATTTGAAGGTAAATTACTTTAATCCTATTACTAAATAGTTGATAGGAAAAAACAAGAACATGTTTTATACATATTTGAATCTGCATGTGCATGTAGCTTAAAAGAGAATATCTGCTTAAATTTTCTTTATATGGAGAGAGTTGTATTTCTTTATTACTTCTAGTCAGAGTAAAGCAATAAAAAGTACAAAAAGGTCTCTAGGGCTTAGCAGGTCGATATATATTTCTTAATTTAGTTTTAATTTTTATTTTTTCAAAGGATTTGCCCAAAACAGATAAGAAGCAAAGGTGTTCATTTGTTTAACCTGCTTATTTATCTGTGATATTTTCAATAGGTTTTTGATTCAGCAGGAGGACATGGATTTGCTGGTGTGCAGAATTCAGCCAACTCTGCTGAGGTAAGTTATGCCTGTTCTCATTCTGCATCATCATGTTTTTGAATTCCTGAATGCATTTCTCTAAGTTAATGATGGGGCTGGTTCAGATACCCCAAAAAGGTTCATAAAATCTGTTTATTGTTAGATGGCAGGATTATAATTCTGCTAATGAAACCACTTTAACCATAAGTGTCTGAGCATTAATCCCCTGCAATAAACAGGAAAATCTTCAACTAGATCAGGCAAGCTTCTTCATGCACTGATGCATACAGTCTGTACACTGTGAGAGAGACTTGGGGCCAAGCTTGTTTGAAAGCATCCTTTACATTATGGCAAACCATAGGATGGTTGAGATTGGAAGAGACCTTTATAGGTCATCTAGTCCAATCCCCTGCAATAAACAGGAAAATCTTCAACTAGATCAGGCTGCTCAGAGTCCCATCCAATCTGACCTTGATGGTTTCCAGGGATGGGATGAAACCCAAGGTGTATTTTTCCCCTTTGTCTGCTTCAACAGAATCTTTGTATTTTGAGTTTTAAGGCAATAAAATCTGTGTAAAGTCTGTGGACCGTCCCATCAGAGAAGTGAGATTTAATATAAAGCTGGAGATTGCCCAAATAAGGGAGAAGGATGGAGCATCCCTCAGCAGCATTACCCAGTAAATAGCTGTGATTGATGTTCTCTGATGGCCAGGAGGAGGAGATCTGCTGCTTTTCCCTGCCTGGCCTCAGTCACGGTCCTTCTCCATTCCTGCAGCCTCCCTGGGGCATAGTGTTGAGTCTCCCAGTCTGGAAGGACATCTCCCACTGACAGCAGCTAAACCTGTAATGCTGTTTTGCCTTCTGAAAGTATCTTCACATTTTGTCTGTTCTTTGATAAAGTGTATTGAAATACCTGAATTCCCTTTGTTACTTGGCCACTTGCCTGTTATTTCCTGGAGTGGGAAAGTATTTAAACCAAATCACTCCTGCGTTTTCAAAACAAATTGTAATTATGGGGTTGAAATCAGCTCCTGTAGAGAACACACAACAAATTCCTCCAGAATGTACCATTGTGTGTGGTGTGAGATGGCATCCATGTACCATCTCAGAGACAGCAAACACAGTTCATTCCTGTTCAAACGTGCTAAAACATGGAAAGGCTTGCCACATGAGAAGTGACCAAATCTCTTGGGCACAGGCCCTGAAGATTTCTCCTGAAAGGCTGTGGCACCAGTCCCTTGGTCGGATGCCAACCCCGTTGAGGCTGGGAGGTGGACAGAGCTACCTTATACAGCAGGGTCTGCTGTGAGTCTCCTGTCCTCTGGCCTAACAGGAGCATTTGCTCCTCCTGAGCCCTTCTGAGGGGACAGAGAAATGTTTTGAAGGCACTAGGGAGCAGGCAGAATGAAGTGCTCTCCCTTTGGTGAAGTGTCAGTGAAGGCACAAGGTCTGTCTTCTTATCCCAGCTCTAGATAAAGCAGCCTTCTACAAATTCAGGCAGGGGCTCACAGCCCTGTTCCCCAGGTAGAGGGGGACCATCAGAGGGCAATGTGGCTGCAGGTTTTGGGCCAGGATTTAAAAATTTATCAGGGTTGTCTTTCAAGACTGGAAAAACCCGCACAATTGAGGTGCTGAGCAGAGCTTGGAGCTAGAAAAATATTTTTTTCTTATTATTTCAACCCTATTTCTGAAATCTTTTTTCAATGGGTATTAAATACAGCGTGGGCATTCTTAAGATCCTGACATTTTGGTGAATCATACAACAACTCAGAAATGATTCATCGTAGCTCTGAAAACCGTTACTCTGGCATCAGCCTGGTTTCACTGGCTGATTTAAAATGAAAAAAACATAAACAGCATCAAAACTTTTATAAAATGCTGCTTGCAGAGGGTAGCGAATGACAAATAGTGAAGTCTGCCAGGGAAGCTGTATTTTCTCTGAAAAGGATGATAAAACCAGAGGCAAATAGTGGGAGGAAATTATGAAGTAACCTATTGGTCCTGCAGCAGCCCTGTGGCACAACGTGTGACAGTCTGCAAATCCTGGCGCCTCTTTCTGGAAAATTGGATGGGTTGTTATAACTTTATGTGGCAATGAATGAATGAACTATTGTGGAATTAGTCACTGCAGGCATAACAGGAAAAAAAAATCTCTTTTCATGTCAGATTTTCTGAGACGGAAAATGTGGATGAAGCAACGGTTCCTTGACTGCAGTTAAGGAACATAGTCATGTTTAATAACAGAGGGAAGTTTATCTCAAATTGTATGCTTGAGCATCAGTGTACCTGGCAAGGAAAGGATGTAGCTCACGTTGGCTGCAGAGCTTTCTGTCCTGTTATAAAAGCTTACATCAAAAGGCCTTGAACCTATTTCTCATCACCTTAATCTTCTTTGATATGAGGTTATAGGTTTTTTCCTCTCTGCCAATAGTGAGATTTATTTCAGATGTACAGATTTGAAGAGCTGCTGTTGCAGTGCAATAAAGCATTGTAGTAGTTGCAAACCTCCCTTGCTGAGGCAAGCATAGCATTGGTTTTCCCTGGAAGAAGCCACCAGGGAAACGCAGCCTGACTTATTTGTGCTAATCTCTTGCAGCCTCCCTGCCTTGCCCCCTTTCTCCTTTCTGTTATTTACACTGTGGAGGTAGGTCAGGCTTTATTCCCAGGCACTTGATTTAGTGCTGAGGGGACTACAGTTCCACAGGAATTACCTTCTTCAACATCACTGGTGTTACGAGCAGGCTGTAGCTACAGCGGCCGAGGTCAAACTTCCCCTGGTGTAGATTTCAGCACTGTGTTAATTGCAGTAGCAGAACATGATTCCTGTTACGTATAAGTTGCTGGGTTTCAGTAGGATTTCCATTCACCTGTGTTAATTGAAATTTCATGTTCAACTTGTTAAAAGGGACGGTTGAGCAAGACAGACAAGATTAATGAATAGAATTAGTTCATTAGTATTATTCCACCAAACCAGTGTTACTCTGGCATCACATTATTACTATGCCACACTCTGGGTTGTCTGCAACCTGAATTTCTGCATTGTTTGATAATTACTTGGATAGGATTGCTTGCTTCATCATTTTTACAGCCACAGTTGTTATTTGCAAAAACAAAATAATATTGGTCTCTCTGTTGCTACTGACAGATTGTTGTCAATAACTGTGCTGCCTGCAGCAAGGGAAACAGTCCCTGTGCAGTTTTAACAGCAGCTTTTAATTGCAGTGCACCCTTGGGCACTGTGTCCCTGTGGAGAGGAGGGAGAATTGTGTAATCAAGGGTCTTTATGTAGGCAACAAATCCACCCAGACCAACAAACCAACCAAAAATAGTAAGAGAAAGCATGGGAGAAGCAGAGACTCCTGAGAACAGCTCAGGATATCTTAAGATGTCTTAGGATATCTTCCTTGGGTGGAAGTTTTGCTACTTTATGGAGTTACTGTCCCTTTCCAGTGACTGCATGGGGAATCAAGGGACCCTATCTGCATAAATTTAAATGCCTTGGTATGGGTATTTAAGTGATGTGCTGAATAGGCTAACCCAAATAATACGTGAAACTCCAAATTTTGAACAGCTCTTGGTGTTTGTCTTCTCCTTGTGTGGCTTCCTTTGAAACATACAGCCTGAAGTGCAGTACAGGAGAAAGTGTGAAAGTGAAGGGTGAGAAAGTGACAGGGAATTTGTTTAGGACCGATGTTATTTGATAAAGCAGAGTGGTGTTGGAAAGAGGGAGAATGTGGAGCAAAATGGTAAACAGGCAAATAACCTGTGCTGCCAATGAAACAGGATGTTCTCAAACTGTAAATAGAACAGGAGCACTTTATTCCTGCTTTAGTCCTTTATTTTGTTATGGCTAGCCTTGCTCCACAGTGCTCTCTGCTGGAATTCTGTTGTCATTTTCTGTCAAAGTGATACTAATTCCATTTATTTATTCATTTACAGAGTTATTTTATGTTTATTGGTTAGGTAAAATTGTAGTTGTCAGTTCTTCTCAAAAATTTATTTCCACTGTGATATAATACCAGGTAGCTATGTATTTCCATAATGAGTTAAAACAATGACTAGTATGAGATAAAGACATAAAATGCCATAATGGGAAAGCACAGCGAGTTCAATCTGAGCTCTAGAAAACCAGGTCTTCGATAGTGAATGAGAGCAGGTAACAGAACTCTTTCCCTGACTTGCCATGGGGAAAATACACAGCACTGTGTTTCAGTACATAGCCACTGCAAACTGCTAATGTAATTGCACTTTTTTTGTTGTTTTTTTGTTGTTTTTTTTCTTCTTTTAACATCCACATATGTTATTCTTTTCTCCCTTGTTTCCAGCAGCAAGTTGACGATTTTTTGAATGTCTACTGCTCAGTGCCAGAGGGCATCCAGAAGGAGAATGCTTGGGAAACACAGACATATGTTCATTTCTGTGACGGCCAAGGAGTGGCGCTGACACTCAAGCCAGAGCACAGGGTGGAGGATGTTTTGTCTTTGGCGTGCAAGGTACTTATTTTTCATGCAGAGTTGCACCTTGTAAATAGCTGTGGACTTGAGAAGGAACGTAGTTTATCAGTGGATGCATAAATAGTGAAAACTGTGATAAGATTATCATTATATATAATAATACAGCAATGAGATAATATGTAATACTAATGATACATAATAAGCATCTCGCTGTCACTGTCTCAAGGCACATTGCTCTCTTTCATTAGTTGTGGTTTTTATATGTTGTAGCCAAGGCAGCGGGGTTGTGGAAGGGTTTTCAGAAAGTGTTGCTGGAGACAGCACTCAGGGGGTACTTCAAGAGCAGTGACAGTGTGCTGGGTAGTCAGCCCTGGGGAGACTCAGCGCGTGTCCACTCTGTGTTGTCCTTGCAGCAAACCCGGTTGCTCTGTGCAAATTAATCACAGAGGAGCAACGGGGACTGGTTGAGTTAGAGCCAGGAGATTAAGACATTTAAGACTGCTGTGACAAAGGCAATCATATATGTTCACTTCTGAACGGACCTTTTTGAGCTTTTAATTAAATGCAAGCTCTACTTGCAACTTTCAAAGAGTGCATTCCCTTCTGGAAGTCAGTGCTGGCAATTTGAGAGGGATTGCTATAGATCATGGAACAGAAAACTGAGTCACAGGTTGAAGGTAAAATAGAAATACCAGTTTTAGCTACAAACAAAACACCAGCACCTCTGGAACACCGTTATATACCTAACATTTCTGCCTCCACGCATGTCCGTGCTCGAACTTAGCTCTATACATTCATGATTCAAGTCACTTAAATTATGCTAAACAGCTTTTTGGAAAAAATAACGTTTTACCCCTGAGTTCTGTTTTCTGGGCAACTGGTAAATATATTTTATTTACTTCACAAGGGGAAAACAGGAAGAAAAGGAGTCCTGTGCTGAACAAGATACAGCTGTAGCTTTTGGCATAGGTTACAGTGAATTTCCATGTGAACTCATTGAACTGACTTGAAGTGAATTAATTTTGAGGCTTTTAATGGAGGACAGGGCCCAATTTAATGGCTCTCTTCATGTGCTAATATTGGGTGGAAAAAAAAAAAAAGAAAAGTTTTTAACAATCCAAAGTAAACCATAGTTTTTAAAATCAAAATAAGCACTCTGATTTAGGCAAGTCCCAATGTGTCTCCAGGGCATCATTAATAAGAAAGTATCTTCTTGTGGCTTCTCCTGGTGGAGACTCAATCCTGGAGAAGATGTTTAATGTTTGGCTTTACTTTTAAAAACTTCGCTGTACCCTGTCAGGCTGAAGGGATTGTCTGAAACACGACTTGGCCACCAGGTGGCACGGAAGAGCCAGAACATTTTGAAGTCCTTGCTTCAAGACCCCTAAAAGAGGAAATAAAATTTATGAAAGTAAAATTAAGTTGAAAAGGAAATTCCTTACCTCTCTTACTCTGTCACTCCAAAATATTTGTAACTGTAAAGCTGACTTTTAATTTTCATTGTCTGTATCACATGAAAATTTAGTTTTAAATTCCTTGATTTTTTTCTTAAATGTTTTTCTGTTTTATTTTGTCTTTCTATTCTGTGTGTAAAGCTTTTCATAAGCATTCTCTAATGCTGAATACTTTCTGCTCATCTATCCTGGTTCTTTTCCTTCTTACATTTTCATTCTGCTCTGGTGAGTGTAAGGAATCTTTCTTCTTAACAGAAAATGTTTGAATGCTATGTGGATAAGGCTAAAGTTCAGAAGAGTTGTTGGGGTTCTTTTTCCTCTTCATCCATGCTTTATGAGGTTTATACTTTTCTCATTTCTGTTTTCCATCTGAGGTTTTTGGACAGCACATATACAAAAACTTGTGCATTTGAATTCAATTTTTCAGGGTACAGAACACATGTAACTTGTAAACTGTAGAATGCAATAAAACATTAAGTTAAGTACTAGTTATTCAGTAGAGTTAGATTTTGTAAGCTGCAGAGATGTGTTAAAGGGGTTAAATAACCCTCAGAGAGGCTGTCAGCCCTCTTCTTTCGGAAATGTTGCTTCCTCCTGTGTTAGAATTGTTGCTCTATTAATATGCTAAAATGAAATGTTTTGTGCCATGGTGCCACCAGTATCCTGATTTTTTCCAACCCTCCCATCAGGGGCTCAGCACACTTTCAGGCTAATATCCTTTGGGAATATCCCTATTTCCCTTTGACTTGTTGAGACAGGATCTTTGCTTTGACCTCATGTGGAAAAAAAAATAGGGGAAACTCTCTGATCGTAGATGAAACTCAGCAATAAAAATAAAATCTAATAAAGGCAAACCCTTAGGGAACCTGCTTGCCATCCCACCCCCTCTCTTAACTGCCCATATGTGCATATACATTTCCTACATCAGAAGCAAAAGCTGCTGAGCAGAACTGAATCATTAGGAATAGTCATGGAAAAAGGTGGCTGTGAGTGTTAAGTTCAAAAGGACAGAAGACAGTTGTGATATCTTTGGAAACATACATTAGTGCCCTGTTAATCTAATAGCCAAAACATAGTGTTTATGAAAGGATTTGGAAGGATTGTAAGGCAAAATGGGAATTGCACTTGAATCTTATCTTTTAAGCAATGCATCCAGTTTTGTTTATACTACAAAAATAGGTAGAAAATTGCTTTTTGAGATTGCTTTTGCATGATTTTAGAAGCTTGTTGTGTGTGTGTCCCTTCTCTGCCTTCTAGGATTCTGGAAATAAATAGCAAATTCAAAACTCCATTCTTTTTCTTCTTTAGATGAAACAGCTGGAGCCAAGACACTATGGCCTACAACTCAGAAGACTGGTTGATGAAAATACTGAGTACTGTGCGCCTGAACCCTACGAATACATAGTAGACCAGGAAAGTGTGACTCCTTTTAGATAAAGTTTTGTGATGTCTGTAGCTGCAGTTGAGTTATCACCTACAAACACGTGAAATTTAGATCCAAAATAAGGTTTTAAAGCTGTTCTGAGACTGCATTCTGTCATTCTGGTTCACACTTTTGAGTGGCTGGGCACTGCAAATGGTTTCTTCGAGAAAAGTCTGAAGAGTTGAATGAGGCTTTTAGTACAAAAGCAAAGTGTCAGCTTGTACTCCAGGGTGGGTTTTTGATCTTTAGCTTTAGTCCCACTGATAGCAGTGATGCTTACGCAGTAACACAGTTCTCTGTGTAAAGACAGCAATTCTTGATGCAAAGAATATTGTGCTTGTTTCTCATGCTGTATCTGAGGTTTGATGCTTGCATTTTCATAATTTTATGACTTCTGCTACTGTTCTTTTCTAACAGGTGTATGATGAAATAGAAATTTGTCCATTAAATGTTTATCATGTTCATCTTACGAAGACTGAAAATATAAGTGATTATGGTAAGCTCTCAGGAATTCTTCTTTTTATTCTTCTCATTGCTTACTTTCTCTCTTTGGGACATTTTTGTTTCTGAGAGCAGACAGAGCCATCCTTGATAACTCAAAGTGTGAGTCTGCAAAGAACTCGAGGCATTATGACAAAGACCCAAACTGATTGTTCTACACTGGCAAGTGCATTTCTTATGTCTTGGAAGGGTTGACTTTCTAATTTTGCTACACTGGCCAAATAATTGAAGCATGGACTTGTCGGAAAAACCAATGTTCTTTGCCAGGACTAATATACGTGTTCTCAGTCAGGCAGTGGTCAAGATCTGCCTTTTTTTTTTGTGGTGGGATCTTCTGTTGGCACAGTATCAAAAGTATACTTTGGAACAAGTTCTGACAGGCTTTTTTTTCCATGGGAGGTAGTTATGCCTAGGGATAATTAGATACCTTGCAAGGATACCTTTGTAAGGCAGCTTTTTGCTGTTCTTTAGCTGCAAATCTGTTTTAAATTATTATTTTCTGGCCTTTCCCACTTACTAGTCTGTATAGTTCACTGCTTTATAGTTTCGGTTTCCAGTTTTTGGAATTGTTTAAGACATCTCTATGTCTGATGGACACTCTGCAGAACTCTTACTGTAATGGTGAGTTGTGCTGTGTTATTGAAATGTCATGGAGCTGAGGTAGAAAATACTTTTTTTGAAATGTGATTTTTTTTTTACAGCAGAGCATGGCATTTTCTGGGAGTTGAAGAGTCCTATTAATTTTAACAGGCCTTACAATGACTGGGGAACCATGTGATAATTTCTGTATGCTCTGTGGATGTGTTCTCATGAGAAGTATCTTCCTTCTCATGTAAAGTCTACTAAATACACAAAATAAATATAAATGTTCCGGGGAAAGTTTATTTGATTTAAACCTCTTTTAGGCTTTGCTGTCACAGCCCAAGTTGCTGAAAATGAGCATCTCACCCATATCTTTGTAAGTGATGTTCTCCCTGATGGACTGGCATACAAGGAAGGTATTGTATCCTGTTTGTGCTTAAAACTGTTCCTCGTTATCTTTTTTGAGTCCAGAAACTTGAAGGAGCTTTAGTAATGCTGTCTGAAGCAATTCTTGGCTTTTATTGTTCACAGTTTTCTTTCCTGAAGACCATGGAAATTATGTAATAGTAGGAAAAATAGTGTACACAGAGTAACTGAATTATCCTTTCAATCTAATGGGAAGAGTTCTTGTTCACCCTCAGAGACAAAGTCTGTGTTCAGCCATCCAACCGAGTGCTTTTGCACAGAGGAACAAACTGGAGAATGAGTTCATCTCACACTAGGGAACTTCATGGGCTCGATCAGTTTCCATGACCCATCACTTCCACTTTTGCTGGCAAAAAGCCTTCCTCCCCAGAATAGTTTTCTGCATGCATTTCTGTGAGCGCCTTCCCACTGTGCTGCTCAGAAACTGTGCCTCTCTTCATCAGCACATGTGAGGATCACGTGGGTTCTGCTCTCTGAAAAATAAACCCAGAGAAATGGAGACGGAGATATTAATTTACTGCCTGATCATAGTGTCTACTTGGTTTCACTGAGTTTGAAAGACAGCACTTGCCACTGTTTAGATTTATATAAAAGCTGATAAAAACTCCATCCTTAGTTGTTGCATCTTTGTGTGAATAATTTGATCTGTGTGACTAGTGCCTTGTTCTTCACAGATGATGAAATACGTGTTATGGTGCTGTATAGTGATGGTATCTGGTTGTGAGAGGTGCCTCTATTCTAATCTTCTTGGAAGCTGTGCTGCTCTCCCACCCACCCAGTTCTGTAGCATCTTTAAACAGAACCAACTTGATTGCTGTACTGTGGGTAGCACCTATCAGAGTAAGCAAGCATGAGGTCAATCTGTATAATTATAGCACCAGTAAAGCTCCCATTGGTTCTAATGGACTTTTGGTAGGATTAGGCTATTTGAATTCAAACAAAAAAAGATAAAAGGTGAGTCAGCATAAGATTTGCATTGTGACCCATTTTATATTATATTACCTCTTTTTTTTCTTTCCTTCTTTCTTTGCTTTCGCATGCTGCCAGGGCTCCGAGTAGGCAATGAAATCCTGAGCATAAATGGAGAGGCTGTGTCTGATCTTGATCTCAGGCAGATGGAGCTACTGTTTTCAGAGAGAAGTGTAATGCTTACAGTGAGAACGAGCCATTGGGGGACCCAGCAATCCTTATGTGTATCCTGGTCAGATGGTGACATTTCCAGGGACCCAAAGAGTTTGTTGCCCCCTCCAAACCAGTCACAGCTCCTGGAAGAGTTTCTAGATAACTTCAAAAAGAACACAGCAAATGGTAAGAAATTTGTTAATTGTATTACATTCACCTCACTTCGAATATCACTGTTTTCTAAAACTCGGTCATGATCAAAATTATGTGCTTGCCTTAAAAACACAAGTACTAACTGTTTAAGTTCAATTTATGCTCAATATCTGTCTTACTATTTCATAGGGAGTAGAGATGGAACAGAATATGATTATGTCTGCAGGGAAATGATAATATTTTAATCTGTTTGTCTGTACCATTCTGTATTATCAAGTGTTCTCTTAACTGTTCTGTGTCATCTTGACTATCCCCAACACATTCATTTCCCAGACATCAGTGGCTGAAATGATGTGATGGCTTTCAGAAGCAGAGTATTGTTCTGTGTTTGCCATGCTTTCTGTGTGGCAAGGTACCACATTCATTAAGGGTGCCTTCAATGCAACAGTCATCATCACCTCAGGAAGGAGTCATTTAGCTCTGCTTCCATCCGGGGATATTGTGCTCCCGTGGGGTACAGTGGCCACTGTGTAGAATGAAGCCTATGAAAAGAGCTTTTATGGGGATTATTCTGCTTCTACCTGCTCATATTCCTTACTCAATGTAACACCACTGTATTAAGCATTGGATGGAGGATGTATCCCAACAGTGCCGTGTCAGGGTGAGATCCTGATGGGGAGCACCAGGCGGGGAAGGTGCCTGTGTGGTAAGGGCTGCTCCTGGATGACATCACAACTCCCCAGCCCCAAGCAGGTGCCAGTGCCCACTGCTGGGTTGCCTTTTCAGCTGGAAGTAGGAGGTGGCACATAGAGGGGCTCTGCCACTCTGGGTGGAGGTGAGCTGTGGACTCCCTTCGCTTCCTTTATCTGGTGTTACTTCACTGGAGAACCACATCTCGTGATACCAGCACACTTCTGAACGTCTGTCTGAAATAGAAAGTACGTGGGGCTTTGATTCCCCTTTCTTCCCACGCCTTGACTATTTTTCAATCAAGATAGAAGCAAATTTAACTCGATTTTCAGTGTAAAAGGTGCAGTTTCCTCACTCTGCCTCTGGAGGATGCTGGTAAAATTCTGCAGGAAAGCTAGCCAGGATGCAGCACTGTGTGAAGGGAGCAGCAAGAGATACAAAAAGAGATTGGTGATTTTTGCATATAATTACGATGGCGAGTGTTTTCTGATTGGAATTATTTTCGTAATTAAAAATAGGAGAAGAGAAAAAATCACATAGGAGAAGTTTTTAGAATGGATTTAATTATAAAGCAATTTTATTAGGTCATCTTTTGAAATTAAAAGAAATCGGAACACAAGATTAGTGATTCAGTAAGTAGCATCTCTCTCAGGGGCCTTATTTCAATTTAAAATGCCATTAAATTGACTAATGGCACATAAAAGTTAGTGTCATAAACCAAAAATTATGATAGAGCTAATTAATTACATAATTATATCAGGGCTATCATCCAGCTTGTTGGCTTGATATCATAGGCCAGCATTACCTCGAGTATTCAGTGTAATAAATGTCTGTGTCCATTCACTAGATTCCTCATTCCTCCGGGATAAATTTGCAACCTGTGCAAATATTCCATCATAATAGGAAATTACTGTAGTATGTATTATACTTTAAACACTAGTGGATAAAGGGACGTAGTATATTTGCTTTTCTGCTTAAAAGCAGTTAAGGAATATTTACTTTATTCTGAAAGGGAACAAATAGTTCTAAATTAAGCTTCGTGAGAGGAACTTTTATGTTAATTGAATTCAGTGCTTAGTGTCTGATCACCTGATCAGTTCAAATGGAAACAGAAGAAAATGGCATTACTTTGAATTAATAGACAATCATAGAGGGTTTAACTGTTCTGTGTCCTTTACTCACTCAGGAATTGAATAAGATTTTAGATTAGCAGAGGGGGTATTTAATGACCCAAGCAGGGATTTGGAGGCCAAGGACTCTTAAATTTATATCCAGTCTTTAGGAAATTCATAGAATCGTTAAAGTTGAAAAGACCTTAAATGTCATTGAGTCCAACCTTTGACCAAACACCACCATGTCAACCAAACCATAGCACTCAGTGCCACATCCAGTTGTTCCTTGAACACTTCCAGGGATGGTGACTCCACTACATCCCTGAGCAGCCCGTTCCAATGCTTAACCACCCTTTCAATGAAGAAATACTTCCTGAAGTCTGACCTGAACATTCCCTGGTGCAGCTTGAGGCTATTTCCTCTCAACCTGTTACTTGTTCTCTGGGCAAAGAGGCTGACCCCCACCTGGCTACACCCTCCTTTCGGGGAGTTGTAGAGAGCGACAAAGTCTCCTCTGGGCCTTCTTCTCTCCAGGCTAAACACCCCCAGCTCCTTCAGCCACTCCTCATATGACTCTCTCTCTAGACCCTTAGCCAGCTCAGTTGCCCTCCTCCGGACACGCTCCAGCACCTCAGTGTATTTCTTGTAGTGAGGGGCCCAGAACTGGACACAGCACTCAAGGTGTGGCCTCTCCAGTGCTGAGTAGAGGGGGACAATCATTGCCCTGCTCCTGCTGGCCACACTGTTTCTGACACAGGCCAGGATGCCATTGGCCTTCTTGGCCACCTGGGCACAGCTGGCTCATGTTCAGCTGCTGCTGACCAGCACCCACAGGGCCTTTTCCCCTGGGCCACTTTCCAGCCACTCTTTCCCAAGCCTGTAGCGCTGCCTGGGGTTGTTGTGACAACCGGCAGGACCCAGCACTCTGTCTTGTTGAACCTCACACCACTGGCCTCAGCCCATTGATCCGGCCTGTCCAGATCCCTCTGGAGGGCCTTTCTGCCCTCCGGCAGGTCAGCACTCCCACCCAATTTGGTGTCACCTGCAAACTGACTGAGGGGGCATTTGATTCCCTTGTCCAGATCATCGATAAAGATATTAGACAGGACTGGCCCCAGCACTGAGCCCAGAGGAACAGCACCCGTGCCTGGCCTACAGCTGGATGTATCTCCATTCACCAGCGCTCTCTGGGCCAGGCCATCCAGTCAGTTCTTAACCCAGTGAAGAGAACACCTGTCCAAGCCATGGGCTGGCAGGTCCTCCAGGAGAATGCTGTGGGAGACAGTGTCAAAGGCTTTACTGAAAGCCGGGTTGTCTATGTCCACAGCTTTTCCCTCACCCACTGGCTGGGTCACCTGGTCATAAAGGGAGATTGGGTTGTTCAAGCAGGACATGCTTTTCCTAAGCCTGTGCTGGCTGGGCCTGATCCACTGGTTGTCCTGTTTAATACTGTTCTGTCTGCTTGGGTAGAGTTGAGTGAGTCACTCTTAAGACCACAGTTTTCAAAAATAATTTCTAACAGTTGCTTGTCCATGTTGAGTCTGTTCTTCTGAAGTAGCACCTTTGAAAGTCAGTTAGTGCTGGAAGAGGGGACCTTTTTAAAAAATCAAGCTCAGTTTGGCTGAAGGTACATATTGGGAGTTAAAAAACCTCAATGTTTCTGCTGTTACCTCCCTGTTCTTAGAAATTAACTCTTTCTAGAGTGCTATGAGGATTAATGAGCTAAAATTAACAAAGTGCTTAGAAAATGGAAATTTCCAGTACTGAGTCAGATGGTAATGTCCTGCCTAGTGCCTGGCGGTGACCACCATGCAAAAGCAAAAGAGAACTTACTTGAAATCACTGGCTTCATATAACTTGGACGGTAATAGTTTGTCCACATTTGTTTACAGTTTTGTAACTGTTTGTCAAAACTCTGATGAATGCCTTTTCCTACATATTTTACTGTGTTGAGGATACCCAATTATACCTTGTGGCAAACTTTGGAAGCGTTTACTGTACAGAAGGGAAGTGACTGACTTTCTCCAAAGCCACCAATTCTGCCACTCCTGAAAATTATTCCCAGGGAATTTTCTGTGAGAGTGATTCATTCTCTCCAAGAGGTTGTTATACCCTTGTAGCTGTATTTTGGACCTGCTGTGGTTATATCATTTGATCTCCCACATGGCACCACTATGTTCCTGCTGCTTAGCTGCTTGGCGAGTAATAAGCTTATCCTGGAAAAGAAATGAGATGAAATACTTTTAAAAAATGCGCTCATAAATGTGGAAAACCAAATAACAGAGCAACTAAATTTGCTCCAAGCTCCAGTGTTAAGGAAATTAAAGAAATATTTATGTTGAATTAAAAAATGAGGAAATTACACTGAAGTTCCTACAGCTGTGGAGCAAAAAAACCACCAAAACAGCAAAGCCTCATTTTAAGATGGTATGGATATTTGAGGAATAAACAACAGAGAAGGCACAAGAATTGAATACTATATATATTTAGGGCAATGCTGTGTGGGTTTATGGTATATCTATAGACATACCATATCTATGGTATGAGGCAGGGGGTAGAAGCATTAGTAGGTGTGAAAACCCGTTGCAGAATGTGAGTTACTGTCAGAGTTGGGCAATTTTTCTTTTTCCTCAGCGAGTGTGTTTTTGCCAAAAAAAGCTGTAATTTTTGGTTAGATGACACTGTTGAAATCAACCCTCATTTGTAAACAGAACTCTGTGATTAAAAGCCAAAAAAAAAAAAAGGCGGGGGATGGAAGGTTGGATATGCTTTAACAAGTTTCCATGATGTAACACTTTCATCTATGAGGGTTATAAAGTTAAATGGGAAAGAAACCACTTTAAAAAAATAATAAAATTAAAAAGTAAAAAATAAATGGACGTATTGTTCCTGTGCTCCGTGTGGTACTCCTCACCTGTGGGGTAGGGTGCTTACCTTCTGTGCAGGGTCTGGGTTCCTGTCTAGCCCACCTTTCTGGAAGTGTCGTCCCAGGAGTAGTGAAGAAATCTTGGGTGCTGCTGACAAGGAGGAGGCTTGCTCCTCCTCCTCTTCCTCTAGCCCCATAGCACTCCTCCCACCTCTGCGCTGGCAGCAGCACTTGCTGCAGCCCTTGCAGCTAATCAAAGAGAAATCCCCAGCCCTCGCACACTCAGGGAGTTGAACTGATGGGTGCAGAGTTCTGACAAGGGCCAGAACCAGGTAAGGAGGAGGAGGAGCAGGGAGCAGGCAGGTGCCAGGGGAGAGCTGGTTGCAAGGAGAGTTACTCTCAGAGGCAGCAAGTTCTCTGTCAGTTGAGCTGCCCACAGAGCACTGCTGTAGCCACTTTGGAGCAAGGGTTTTGCCCTCTGCTTTCCTTCCTCTTGCACTAATGCCTGGGCAGCAACCTAGTCTGGGGCATGCAGGTTTGAGTCACTGCTGATGGAGCTGTTTCGTGCTGTATAAGGCACGGCTGGAGTCAGGGAGAGAGAGAGAGGCAGGCTTCGGGCTGTGTACTGGAGAGGAGCAATTACATTTTAGCTCCTGATCTGGTAAACATTGAGATATTTTTGCAAAGTGTCAGTGCTTCAGGAGGAGGATCAGTGGTTTGAATCCTCACATGGAAAGTGGCTCTTCTGTTTACCAAGACATGTGCAGCTTCTGATTTTTATCTTAGTAAGCACCCACAGAAGCAAAACACATCAATTGGCTACAAGTTTAATTTTTGTATGACTAAAATATTTTTTAAAAAGTGATCTTGATAATAACAACTGATTTTGATTCAATTACAAGGTACTTCCTGTTTCTAATGCACTTTGCTAGGTGTTCTAGATGCCTCTGTAAAGTGTAATTACAACTCATTGCTTCTCCAGAAAACTTTGCTCCATTCGGCTTTGTCAGATACCACCAAGTTGAGGGAGGAAAAGGAAGACAGAGGTTGGCTCTGCTGCCAGCTGTCTCTCTGCATGTCACTGTGCACACCTTTCCAGGTAGCACCCCTACGTCCTCTTTCAGCCCCAACCTACCCTGAATATCAGGGTATGAAAGACCTGTGTGACCTTCTTAAGAGAGGAGAGAAATTTAGGAGGATGTTGACAGTAAGGTTGCCTCTAGCTCTGACACCTGGGGGCTGTGCCTGGACCACTGGCTCAGACCACTCTGCTTCTTGCTGTTTGCCCAGTTTTTTGGAGTTTTTTGGAAATGTCTTCAATGCATTGCTGAAAGCATTTCATAAACTAAAGTAAAACTAAAACTTAACTGAAAAGCATTTCTAAAGTAAGTTCTACTTTTAGTTCTGCCCAAATCAGGTCTTGTTTGTTTACCTAGCTGCTGTTTCATATAAATTCTCTTCATTGTGCTGTAGGGCGTCTCCTTCCTTGTGCTTTATGTGTGAGGTGTCAAAGAAATCTGTTTTTATTCTTTCACAGGAAATTCCTTCGAGCTCAGAAGAGGTGAATATCGCTTCTTAGCTTCTCGAGTCCTAAGGACACCTACAGTCCTGTTAGATATGGGCCCTGATCTCTGTCAGTTGTGCAGGACTGCATACATTGCTCCATCTTGCCTGGTAGATCTAATACCAGGTATCTAATGGTTTTGTGTGGTGTGAGGCGACATACTAGGAAAACCTCCCGTAACAGACACGTAGTTGTCTATGCAGCATGACTGCTTATCTGCCTGATGACTCTGCTGGGCTCTTTTTCTTACTTATTACCCAACTGAGCAGGAAACCACATAGATGTGATAGGACATGCTCATCAGAGCAAGCTCGGGGGCTGGGCTGTGTGTCGACAGTAGTCTTGGACAGCTGTGGTGGGTTGGCTCCTGCTCCAGCTGTTTGTGTGCTGTTAACACAAATGTCTTTGTCCTGCACTCATGTGAATTGCTGGGAAAGCTAGGTCTGACCTGTGACAATACCTGGGGCTGTAGCAATGTAGAGATTAACTCAGAGAAAGCATTTGTCTCTTTAGAGACAAATCCATTTTTGGATCCATTGGAGCTCTTGTTGCCTACTGCATGTTTTGCAATACAAGTGTTTCCCAAGAGTGGCGGTTTAATGAGCTCTTGCTGGCACTTGACAAACTGTCCTGTTGCCTTTCTGCTAGATGTACGTGCAGCAAATTAAAAGATTGCCTATGCTATAAAATGGGACAGCCTTAAATGCTCTTCGTTTTACTTTTCTACTGAAAGAGCGTTCTGTTCTGCTTTGCTAAATGCTGCTATGATTTAATCCCTGTGAAGTCAGTGGGCCAAATTGTTGGGGTTTTTTTCCTGGTGTAAACTTCATTAAACCCTGTATAGCTGCACCTTCTGGCTCAGTGATATGTAGGCATAAATCATCATATTGCCCTTCCTACTGAGTTCTGTAGAGTGACAATATGGATAGCAAGGAGGTTTATTAATTATGATAAAGTTAGAGACATCCACAGATAGACTAGTGCCGTAGGCATGATTTAAAACACATCAAACAGCAGATGTTCTGTGTTTCACAGAGGTAAGGTAGGCTGAGTAACGATAAAAACTGTCTAAGCTAGCCACAAACTCTTGCTAAACTATTAAGTAACTTTTTCTCCCCTTTTTCCTTTCTGTTTTCATGACTTTTGTGCCTATAAATCTGAGATGAAGAAGAAAATGTACCACTGAGGTGGTATACCTGGAACCTGGGCAGGGCTCCATTTGCTTTCCAGCTCTCCTCGGTGCAAGTGACCTCTGAGGGCAGCCGAAGCCGTCCCACGTGAGCAATCCTGCAGGAGCAGCAAAACCAAGGAGAGGGACCCCTGACAGCCCCCCTGCATGTCGAGCAGCTGTAGCCTGGAAGGACCTAATGGCAGCATTGGGTTGCAGCCTTTGCTGGCCTAGAGAGGATGGTGGTGTAGAGGGCCCATCTTGGGCTCTGCTGTGCCTTCCTCCTCCGTGCTGCAGCCGCACATCTCCAGCTGTTGAACGGGAACAGAAGGGGGATGCACTAGCTGTGGCTAGCACGGGTCTCCAGTAAGCCTGTATGGAAGAAGGCATTTGTTATGCACTTAGGAAACAAAGGCATTTAGGTAACAATCTGAGAAGCTGGTGTGAAGTGTTAAGCTTAAAATTGGAAAGCCTGAACAGCTGCCCGACTGGCAGATACTTAGGCAGAGAAAGTTTAGAATGTTAAATAACCGTATAGAAACATACCACCGGGATGCAGGGGCTAATCAGGCATTGCTGCAGAAGTGCAGGCAGCTATTTCCTGTTATGTTGCTAATTTGTACCTCCTATTGATTACTGAATTAGCTAATGAGTCAAATTACTTTGCCTCACCATGAGCTGTTAAGGGACAAAGGAATCTAAAGGACTCTGCTCCAGCTTCAAAATGGATGTTTCTGTAGGTATTTGGAAAAGAAAAAGAAATATAAGAGAGCATAAAGCAGCCTATAGAAAGTCAAACTTGCACAAGTAGGTGGCTCATTGGAGTGAAGCCACTGTTCAGCATGTCACCCAAAATGTCTTAAGAAAGCTGTATGATACAAGAATATTTGCATGAACATACTGCCTTTTTCTATACTTGAAAATGTGGAATGTTAAAAGAAAAAGTGTCACTTTCCTCACTAAAGGATGAGAACAAAAGGGAAAGTCTTGTCCTGCTTGATCATTTCAGATCCCAGGCAGAAGTAGGAATTTCTCTTTGTCTAGACAGTATCACCTGTGCAAAAAGAAGCAGCCTGGTTGCATTGTACGTTGGGAAGCATGTGAAGCACCTTCTGATGTTTCATAGTTTGCTCCCTGAAGCCAAAACATATGGATGAGAGGGCCATGAAGGGAATCTTCTTGGCTGGTCTGTAATTGCATGTCTTGTTTGGTAACAATTGGTCTAGTTAGTGACAGGCATCTAGGAATTCTGTGTTTAAGAATCCTGTCTAGGAAGTCTGATGTTATGACAGCTGTATGCTAATTTTCTTTCCAGATTTTAACATAGGGAAAGGATTCCTGAATGAGTTTCTAGCTACACCAAGGAGTCAGTTGTTACAGCCTTGAAGCTAAGTGAGAATATACCTTCTAGCCAGTCCCAAAATAGTTCACAAAACACCCAGACCACCAATAAGTGATAAAAGCCAAAATATCTTACAGAGATTTAATAATTTCTGAATTACTAAATTCAGTTAATTTTACTTGTGTTTTTTCTAACATGTTCAGTTTTCTAGAAACTTAAGTTACTTGTACTAGTAGACTCAAGTCGCGATAATTTAGCAATGAGAATTTGAGCTAGTTGTTACCTGAAGTTAGTTCAAAGGCTTTCAGAAGAACTTGAAAATTTCCTAGGTGAAAAGGGAAAGATGATTTTGAATTGATAATAAATTTAGTGTTTCACTATCTTTTTAACTGTTGATTAAAGCAGCATGAAAGCTGTGAACCACTGTACAGTTAATAACCACAATTACTGCCTGCAAATAAATTTGGGTTTACTCCAGCATTGGAGTGAAGGCTGAGTACCAGCTGTGGGGAAAAAAATGGACTGGCACTGTGCAGTAGCTAAAAACTTACATAAATTCCATGAATTGAGCTAACATGAACACTCACTTAAATCTGGAAAACTTAATTGGAGATGAATACGAATCTGCGCTTAGGGTCCATGGTACCTCAGTCTCTTGCCCAAATCCATGGCGAATCTCAGTGAAGAGGAAAAGTGAATCAAATTGCTTTGGCTTTCAGCTTGAAGTGGTAGAGAATATGGTGTGTTTCAATAGATATTTCTCATCTGTAGCTACAATCTACCCACCTTCTCTCAGAGATCTCTTTTCTTAATGCAGAAGTTACCTAGAGACAGTTTTCAGCTTAGAAATAAAATGTGGCCATAAAAACTCCTCATGAATAAGCTCAGTATGTAGCAGCCATTTTTCATATGTTGAGGCATGTACTAGTAGGATGTAAGAATGCAAAAGAATTATTTGTTTATTTATTTGCTACTATGACATGCAGAAGAAATAGATTAATAGCTTGAGGTAAAGTAGGACTTTTCAGTCCACTTCTCCTAGGTGGAAATTAGATCTCCACTTGTTACTCGAGCTGGACCATTCTTGTGTCATGGTCTTCAAATTTTTCTTCAGCTGATTTACTACCAAATTTCTAATAATCTTTCTCTGGCCAAAGATTGTTTAGAAAAAAACCCTGATTTTCTTTGAAGGCCTTGAAGAATTCTATGTCTCCAAACACCTCTTGATGTTTACCCAGACCTGGGCCTTCATGATGGAAACCCTGGAGGAGCAACTCCTGTGTCCTCTTGCATCACAACTTTACTAAACTTACCTAGGTATATCCCCACTTCATCTTCTAGACCCTGCTCACTTTTACTAGCAATTTTTCCAGTGCCATTGTGGGTCAGTTAATGAATCTTCCATGGACTCTTCTATTGCTTTTTTTCTTCTTGACCATAGTTATTGTGTTCTTTGAAACCTAGACAGAAATCTAAAGGGCTGTAGAGATTGTGTGGGCTCTGTCATATATACCAACTGCTGGGTGCCTCTTCCATGCTGATCCCAGGGGATAACACGAGCCAGAGAACTGAAAGGTCTCATCCTCACATAAGCAAGACATGCAAGTTATTCATAGCTGAACTAGTGAACCCAGAACCCTTCATCTCTCTGGTGGAACTTGGATGCCTTCTTTAACAGAGATTGTGAGAATGTCTCTTGAAAGCCATTCAATAAATTCCTTTGGATCAACTGTTACTTTTTGAAAGCTATTTCTTGATGTTTTTCGGAAAGGAAAAGGATACAGAAGGAAATGCTTACAGATCTCTTTTTTCAACTTCATTACGAAAGAGCAAATATACTGTTGAAAACCTGAAGTATGTTTTGTTGTGTCAAACCAAGAGAAATAAGCACACTCATGCTGCCTGCCAGGCTGAACTGTTTAACTGAAGTTGTGAGTGCTGGTCTCCGTGGGAGCATGTTTAGAGCTCATTATGCTGATACTTCTCTTCCCCAGGCAATCCTGGAATGGTTCACCTACCACTCCCTGTTTTTCAGTAAGTCTGAAGGCATGAAGACCACCAAAGCTTTCTTCCTTTCTGAGAGCTGGCTCAGACTTTGGTATTATTTGCACCAGGGATTTTGGAAATATTTGTTATCTTCTCTTGGAAGTTTACTTTCCTCTTGATAGTAACATTGGCTAGAAGAATATGAGAACTGGAAGCTTATCATAATTAACTGATCAGTCTGGAGAATTTGCACAACAATGAAAAATGCAGCTTTCCATACACCTGGCTTAACTTTACTACCCAAATGTAATATCTCATTTCCAGATAAACCATGCAGCTGTGTTATGGAAACTCTCTGTAACAGGGAGAGGGAGAATATCCTACATGCTGAAGATCAGCTGTGTTGTGTTTTACTGGCAGTTTCTAGAACATTTGGGAATTAGTGAAAATATTGAATACATTCTTTCCTAGTGGACAGCCTGGACCTCCTGCAATCCTTTATAATGCGGGTACTATTTTTTTTCAAGCTAAGATTCATATTACTATTCTCAGAAGTAAGTTGATGCCCACTTTATTGCTGTTTTGCATCATCTGTCTGAAATCACAAGACAATACCAGAGTTTAAAAAATGCTGTCAGTTTCTCTGATCTGAGGTCAGGATATCAGTCGTTTACAGACTAGGCCAAGGCCATCATAACTGCTTGAGTGTCACTGTATCTACAGCATCTAACTACTGCAGATTAAAAACTGGGGCAGAGAGGACAGGAAGTGAGTCCTGTTTCCCTTTCAAGTGCCAGAGAACTACAAACAAGAAAAAGATCAGTTTGTTGCAGAGAAGTTATTAATGGACATCAGAGCTGGAGTCAGCAAGAGACTGGGGTAGGACAACTGTTGGGGCTCATAACCCACATGCACTTGTGATACAAGTGTTCTCTTAGTCATAAACATTCTTTGCCAGGATCTTTAAGCACCACTATTAATGAAACTGAAAGTATTTCTTGTGCTCTGCTGAACAGACAGAGGCTTCTGGCCATTTTTACCTGTGTAGCTGTATTATGTATATATGTATCTGTATAATATTTATGCTATGCTGGTGATAGACAAACCCAGGATGGGAAGGAATTTCCAGACTCAGCATGTCCAGTCCTCTGCTAGTTATGGCTTTGGGCAACTGTATTTGATACACTTATCCTATTCCATTTTAAAATAGATTGTTTGCTTTCTTTGTGCCTGGGCAAGTCTGTTCCAGGAATCTATTTATGTGATGGTTGAAAGCCAGTCTTCTAATTGCCAGCATAGACATATTCCTGGCCAGTGTAATGACCAATCAGTGTCTGCTGGCCTTGGCCATTGCTTACGTAGCTCTAGCTCCCAACTACATTTTGTCAACCCCTTCTCCACACTTGCACACTTTTCTTTCATGTTTCCAACTCATGAGTCACAGCTTACAGAAGGAATGGTTCTTACAGGTCCCTCAATCTTCCTTCCATGTGATCTCATTCTAGGACTGGGCTTTCATCTTCAAGGTTATCTGCATCTCCTTTATGCATCTCCAGTCATGCTTCTAATTAATGCTCTGTATTAACTTTGAATGATTAGAGTATTTAATTGGAGTACTTCCTATTGTACTTTCTTTGCTGAGACGAATAATGAAAATATCAAATAAAATTAGTCACCAGATCCACCTTGGACAAAATCTACAATCTAGCCTTTCCCAGGCCTAGGAGCTCATTCAGACAAATCTATTCTTATCTTACCTGCTAGCCAGTTCTGTCTTGTTTTAATTCCTATGCTTTTTGTTTTGGCTAACAATTTCCCTTGAGATATTATAAATATCTTGTTTCTTTTTTTTTTTTTT